>JASCZW010006654.1:0-70000 GCA_034211315.2 Aedes japonicus
AATACGATAACGCATTGCGATAACGCACTACCTGTGGCGTTGGGTTTATCCAAGAGTTATGTTTTTCCGGTTTTCCAACTGCCGACACATTGACCATTTAATTTGATTAATTACAAAAAATAGGACGCATAACACGAGCCGACCCTTCTGATAGAGTCTCCAGTAGGCTGCCAAAATCCAATGGAGATCCAGCGATGGTAAAAAAATATTGGTCGTTGGTGGCTGAGATGAAGGGATTACTCAATATATTGGATAGGTTTTATTGAATTTCCGCTTGAACGATCCACTATTTATATTTTTCTTTCACCTATGGGCGTCCATCGTCCAGTTTATTTCATTTTTCACGCAATGTTCTTTCTCCAAGAATATGTGCTCTTATTCGAAATCAAATGGTTCTAAGAGCGTTTTGTGGCAGCATTTTCAAGATACATTTATCTTAAAGAAGAATGTCATACAACTTTTTCAAAACTTTTATCAGGTTTATGAAAGTTGCGAAACAGATGTCTTGAGAGGAATCAAGTATCTTATAAAATTACTTATAAATTGAATTACACTTGTAAATGATGTAGTTTTATGGAGGTTTCGTTCAAGTGTTCTTAAATCACTCTAAGAACTGTTAATCAGTTACAACCACCTTAACTGGAAAATGCCCTGATAAAACCAGATGATCTCCATAATGCTTTTATAAAACTACCATAAAACATGAATAAAACCAATTTGCATTTGAATTGTTACTTGGGAAAGCTACATTTTCGAAAATATTATCGTTAATGAATAAACTTCTATCTCCATATTTTGCTTATGGACATTCGTTAGCTTCGAAACTTTTAATCAATGTGGGGAGTCTATACTCTACTAAATTGTTCGTACAAGAGAAAATAATACCGTAAATTCTAAAATGCGCTTATAAACAAAACTCATTATTGTAAAACCTTTTAGAATAATAAAATTAAAATACGTACACAGAAAAGTGTTTCAAATCTTATGTTTCAACATAACAGGCTCTACATTTAACTGTCGCATTATTATTTTAGTTATTATTCTAGAGGTTTTAATATTAATAGAATTGAATTATTAGAATTTAGAATTGTTTAGAGCACAGGCGTTGGGCTTTTTTTAAGCAGTATTTCGTAGCTAACACATTTTAATAAAATTAATAGTGTATATATTCAATGATTGGGTTTCCGCCAAAACATGCTGTTAAGAGGATCAGCACTACGACATCTTACCGGGTTTCTCTGCGAGGTTGTTAAGTAAACAACGACGAGAAAAACCACTACTGGTAACAATGAGAAGTTGTGTTTTCAAAAACCTCTAATTGGAATTTGGCTTCCATCTCATGTGGTCTTTAGGGAATGTAAAAAACAGAGATTTCACATCACAAGAACCATAATGTGCCTTTGACGGTATTTGAGCACAATCAAGCACGTTTGTTTCGAAATACTGCTTAACAAAAGCCCTATGCTCAATTTCAAACTAATTCTATTCAATTACATAACATTGCCGAGCGCTTTAGGACCTATCGATACTTTCTCTTCACATCTTTGGTTCTAGCAAATGGATGTAATGTTGATTTATCGGAATTCTCATGGATCTAATGGTCTGTTAACTATGGTTTTCTTGATATATGTACCGAATTTTTATCCTATAAGGTACAGTTGGATATAAGAAAAGCGTGGGAAGAAGGGTATGTGTACTTTACTCCTTCAGAAATAGTTACTCGTTCAAAGAATTTCTGGAGAAAGCAAAGTACAAAAACAAAAAAAACCCTACAATTCGTTAGAAATTATGAATAGTGTTTCATTTCAAATTAGAAATATATTAGGAAAAAATCCTGAGGGGGCCTACAGAATCCTGGGGGGCCTGGCGCCTAGGCACCCCAGTAGTTACGCCAATGGTCGTGCATTGATGGATCCACTGGTTTCGGTGTTCACAATCAATACTCATCTGCCTTCCGAAAACTTCGGGAACCTTGTTCCGTATATGTTGCTGAGCTGGCAGCAATCAATTTCGCATTGGAGATAATTTCCGGCATGCTCATAGACTATTATTTCATCTAATCAGATAGTCTCAGTTCTATTGAGGCCCTGCAGTCGATGAAAATAGTGAGGCACTCATCTTACTTCCTTGCACAAATAAGGGAGCAGATGTGTATGTTGGTCGAAAAACCATTTGAGATTACCGTTCTATGGGTCCCCTCACATTGCTCAATTCCAGGCAATGGTAAAGCGGACTCTCTGGCAAAGGTGGGCGCACAAGAGGACGAGATTGTTGAAAGAAGAATTTCACATGATGAATTTTTCCCATTAGTACGCCTGAGTTCTCTTCAAAGTTGGTAAAACGATTGGACAAGTAATTCTCTTGGGCGGTGGTTACATTCCATGATTCCAAATGTTGCGTCGAGATCGTGGTTCAAAGGGCTGGATGTAAGTCGCGGTTTCATTCGTGTGATGTCAAGACTTATGTCCAACCACTACTTGCTAGACGCACATTTCTGCAGAATTAAACTCGTCGCTAGCAATTTATGTAGGTGCGGAACCGGTTATGATGACATCGCTCACGCAGTTTGGCATTGCCCGGATAATGATGCCTCCAGAGCACGACTATTGGATACCCAAGTGGCCAGAGGTAGACAACCCTTTCGCGAGGTAAGAGATGTTTTGAGAACGCGTGATTTTCCCTACATGCAAGCGATTTACGAATTCATTTGTTTGTCTGATCTAAGAGTATAACGTCATCGCCTCCCTTCCTTCCACTCTAGTAAATTCCCTGCTATTGTGTCCCAGTTATATTATCCCTATGTTTCTGTGCTACTTGTACCTGCCCAGCAAGCTGTGGTCACCCATCTGCGGCTTAGTTCCTGAAAGGGACTACAGCGACCGACGATTTGGCAGATGTCGCAACCAAAAGCAGCAAATAATGGCTTAAATAAGTTACCTTCTGTTGGGTTTCGCTGGCCACATAGGAATCACCCAGCTCTATCAATGCCTGGAACGCGTGAATATGTCTAACCTCTACGTATGCTGAAGATAGAAGGACCGATTGGAATGGCGGCTCTAGTGACTCATGCTTGTCATGTGTAGAGCTCACACATACTGTCTCATAATATCTCCACGTGTTGCTGCACCCAAGTTCAGGCTATTCGACACTTTACCTTATTCATTCCACACATCCCCCTTCCTCGGCATAAAATGATAATGTGATCTCTTAAATTAATCTTTTTGCTTAAGTCTTGATTGTATCTTGCTTTGTTTTTTTCCCATTGCATCTATCTACACCTCACTGTTATAATACACCCGCCAAGATATTGCTTACAGCTTCCGTCAACGATTGGCAAATTGTAAAAGGCAACACTGTAACCGTAGGTATAATCGAGGCGAGTATTGAGTTATCTTCCGCCATCGTTTTCTGCTTGATTTCTTCGTGCAAATGTATGCCGCAAATTATGTTCACTGCACTGAAATGAGAATCAATTTATTGAGGTATGAAGGAAGCAGTTTGGTGTGTGACATCTAATGATCTAAAAGAAATCACCACTACATTCAGGCCAGACTCCCAGCAGCCCAGACACGTTCTACGTCACTACTAGTGTTTGCATGTTTTGCGGTCTATTGATACACTTGCAATTCTAGACAAAATCGTCAAAAGGTCGAGAGTAACATTTGTAATCAATGACTAATAACGTAAATTTCCTGGAAATGCCAGGTTGCTAACATCTACATCCACTACCAACGGGAAACTAATTACTCCTTGTATCTATTTCTGGTTCTATTTGGCTCGGGGGAGCAAGCAGATCTTAGAAAAATACGCTAGAAGTCATTGTTTACAAATGTTACTTTCGACCTTTTCACTATTTTGTCTAGACTTGAGCTACAGGTATACCTCGATAGTACGTACATCAACCTTCTCACTACAAATCGCAATTTCAAATAAACCACAGATTGATCTGAGTTCTAATGTATTCAAAAGAAAGAGCAGAAGGTTGCTCTTTCGTTTGATGTTACTAGACTTCAAATACAATTAGCAGTTTTTATGCGATTGCAACTTGAGTTGATGTAGGTTGTTGATGTACGTACTATCGATGTATACCTGTATTTTCTTACCTCTACTCTCAAAACACCCTCTCTTTTTTTCGTATTACTATCCTTTTTTGCACACGGAAAAGTTACTCGATTTTCGTAAAAGTGGATCTAGTCAAGAATCATGAATTACTGCACAGCCTGTTTTAATAAGAATGCCATCTTGCACGGTGAGGCCATTTTTTATTGCCTGATATGTTCGCATGTCTTTAGTCCATGTACCTGTATTCAAAGCGCTCGTTACTTGTTGAAGCGTTTCGTCTTGTGTAGTAGCTATTCTGATGTCCTGTTCAGTCAAAACTCCATCCCATTTGCTTCTAGGTGTGCTACTTCCCATGGAGTTGAATCCTCGTTAAAGGGTTCATCTTCTGCACAGTAGAGCCTTGACGAGGAGTCGGCTAAAGGGTGTCCGCGATGAAATTGCCACACACAAAATTGATTCGCAAAATTCGAGTTTTCATCCGATTGCCATCAAATTTTCAGGGATTGAGAAATAACTATTAAACTTCATTGTACTATTTAACTCATATTTTATTTACAGTCCATACGCAAATGCCCGCACCTTGGCCTTAACCCCGGCCATAAGATTCTGCACAACCTGTGAATCAACCGTTTTTTGCATGTAAATCCATACTTTCTTCAGTTCCTCGACTGTCTTCACTACCTTAGGTCGTTTAAGAAGGTGCTGCTTCATAATCGCCCAGTACTTCTCGATGGGGCGGAGCTCCGGAGTGTTGGGAGGGTTGAACATTTTCGGCACGAAATTGACCTTATTGTCCGCATACCACTTCAGCACGTCCTTGGAGTAGTGGCATGAGGCCAAATCCGGCCAGAAGATTGTTGGGACGTTGTGGGCCTTCAGGAGAGGAAGCAGCCGCTTCTGGAGGCGCTCTTTTATGTACACCTGTCCGTTCATCGTGTCCTGGGTCACGAAAGGTGCACTCCGCTTCCCGCACGTGCAGATGGCTTGCCAAACCAGGAATTTCTTCGCAAATTTGGACATCTTCTGAGTGCGGACATGCTCCGGAACGCTGAACTTATCCTTGGCCGTGAAAAACAGGTTGCCGGGGATCTGTTTGAAGTCAGCCTTCACATATGTTTCGTCGTCCATGATGCAGCATTCAACTTTCGTCAGCATGTTGAGGTACAACTTCCTGGCACGGGTTTTGGCGGACTTGTTCTGCTTCTCGTCGCGATTAGGGGCCTTTTGTACCTTGAACGTTCGAAGCCCAGCCTTAGTTTTGGCCTTCTGGACAAAACTTCGGCTTAGGTGCAGCTTCTTAGCCACATCCCGAACGGAGGCGTTCGGATTTCGGTTGAAGGCCCCAACTATGCGGTTGTGATTTTTGGTGTTGTACGGAATACTTTTTCCTTCACTTCTGGGCTTCCGATCGGTGGTCAACCGTTCCTCAAACCGCTTAATCACTCGCGACACCGTGGAGTTCGCGATTCCCAACGTTTTAGCGATGGAACGATGTGAGAGATCCTTGTTCTTGTGATGAATGCGCAAGATTTTATCACGCACTAGCTGTTCTTTCGACTCCAGTTCCGCGAGTTTTGATCACAGGACTTTAAAACTTGCAGGATGTAAATAATGCACTATGAACTAAATCCACTCAAATTTTCATTAAATTCTATCCAACGGTTAAAAAGTTAGAGCAATTTCATAGTGTGGCAATTTCATCGTGGACACCCTTTATATTGTCTCGGCCACGAGCATATTCCACATCGTAGCTGTATGGGCTCAATCGGAGTGCCCAACCATCATCGGCTCAGGTAAGTGCTCGCTTCGAATCTTCTCGCGATCGGTTTAAGATAAACGCCACTCCTTGTGCATCAGTGCCCAGTGTGAAATGCCGCCCGAGAAGAAAAAAAGAAAAGTGCTCTACTGCCCAAACTGCACTCACGGCTTCGCGCTGGTTTTGAACGTACTTCCTTCCGGTGATAGTTAGGGCCTTCGAGGCAAAGCTTATTATCCTTGATTTGTGACAATCGTCCTCTTGTACCAAGACAGCTCCCAAAGCCACCGGAGATGCATCGTTACATGGGATGGTCTTGTCGTTCTCGGCAAAGTATCCAAGTGGCATTCTATGATTTTCTGCTTGAGAGAGTTGAAAGCTTTCCTTTCTTCGTTCCTCCATATCCATGCTTTCCCAAGTAGCACACTACGATCAAAATTAGTTGTAGTAACTTGATTATAACTTAGCAAGTCATATTTATGTTATGTCAACCGAATGGTAACATGTGTGCTACTAGGGTAGTGGTGGTCGTGGCTCATAGCGGGCTTTAGATGTTCGCAAAATTCTGTAGGTATGGGCTGATGAACGAAGCCAGCCCCAGGAAGCATCTAAGCTCCGAGAGTGTTGCCGGTTCTCGGAAGTTTCTTACGCTCCTGATTTTCTCTTCATCTATATGAAAGCCTTTAGCATCCAGCTCGTAACCTAGGAACTTGATCCTAATTCTATCAAATTCACACTTTTCTGTGTTGAGAGTCAAGTTATTCTTCCGGTGGATTTGCAGAACCTTAGTAACAGATTGTCGGAGCTCTTGTAGCGTCTTCGCAAATATTAGGACGTCGTCTTTGCATGTGATTATATTGTTTGCATCCTTCAATATACGCGTCATCTCCCGTTGAAACACCTCAGGAGCACAGTTCACCCCAAACATTAGTCAGGTAAACCTGTACATCCCCTCCTCGGTCAAGAAGGTTGTTAAATCTCTTGATTCCTTCGACAACTCAAGGTGATGAAACGCGTTACTGAGATCCAGCTTCGAAAAGGATTTCGCTCCGTGAAGCTTCACCTTCATTTCCTCGATCTGTGGTAGCCGGAAGTATTCTCGGTTGATGGCTTTGTTTGGAGCCCTCATGTTTACTACAAGTCGGAAATCGTTTTTCCCTTTCGAAACGGCCGACATTCTACTGAACCAGCTGAGTGCCGAAGTAACCTTTTCGATTATGTCAAGCTTTTCCATTTCTTGCAGCCGGTGCCTAGCTCCTTCCCTGTATGCAGCTGGTACATTATAGTAGGCGTTCTTCGCTGGGGCAATTGATTTATTTACACTAAACTTTACCATGACACCAGGCATTTTCGGGAATTTTCCCCACGTTCAAAGTTTCGCAATTATTTACGGTTGGCCCAACTCGCAACAATCTCAAGTCACTTGCTGTCGATTGTCCAAGAAGCGATCTAAGTCCTTGTCGTACGACGTAGAATGTAGCAGTAATAGAGGGTATCACAATCATTGGATCCTTGGAACCGTAGGCATGTATTCCCTTGTTGAGAAGCTCAATCAGTTTAAGTTTGGCTTTGCCTGAGTCAAATTCATGCTTCAGGCGTTCCCAATCTTGTCCACCAATGACGTTCACATCGGCACCGGAGTCGTTGAGGAAGCGGATCGGACTCGATGACCCCAAACTACACCCAACCAAGACACCTTTCAAGGAGAGAGCATTAACAAACTAAAATAAAACGAGAACACGATGTGACAATGGTGTAATTCATTTAATTCCAAAGAGATATGCATTATATTTAATGTTTCAGTACCTGCTTGCCTTCTTCCTGTGCGTCATCTTCAGACAAGTCACTTCCGGGACCCTCTCGCTTAAACTGGATAGCATTTACGCGTCTCTTCCGACAGGTTGCCGCAAAGTGGCCACGTTTACCGCAACTGATGTAATTCTTCTGTAGCGCTGGACAAATACCGTTCCTGTGGTAAAGGGTGATACAGTCAAAATTTGGTCAAGGGAAAACGCGTGTAAATCGGTGAAATCGTTTATTTAAAAAATCAAATTAAATTTCTTTTTCAAGTTCAATTAGTATAAAATTCAGGATAAATATTCAGTTAGGCTTCCGCTTTTCCAAATCCGAATTGCCGGACCTTACGCTTGACCCCTGCCATCAGATTTTGTACAGCCACCTTGTCCACCTTCTTCGCCGCAGAAAGCCAGTTTGCCTTGAACTGCTGCTCGTCCTTAGCAGTTTTTTTGGTCTTCTTTAGGTTCCGCTTGACAATAGCCCAGTATTTCTCAATTGGGCGGAGCTCTGGCGTGTTGGGAGGGTTCTTGTCCTTGGGAACCACCTGCACGTTGTTGGCGGCGTACCACTCCATGGCCTTTTTACCGTAATGGCAAGATGCCAAATCCGGCCAATACAGTACGGAACAACCGTGTTTCTTCAGGAAAGGCAGCAGACGTTTATTCAAACACTCTTTCACGTAAATTTCTTGGTTGACAGTCCCGGAAGCTATGAAAATGCTGCTTTTCAAGCCACATTAACAGATGGCTTGCCAAACCAGATATTTCTTTGCGAACTTTGACAGTTTCGTGTGCTTGAAAATATCTGCTACCTTTCCCCTTCCTTTTGCCGTATAAAACTCCTGTCCCGGAAGCTGCTTGTAGTCGGCTTTGACGTAGGTTTCGTCGTCCATTACCACGCAGTCAAACTTCGTCAGCATCGTCGTGTACAGCCTCCTGGATCGCGCTTTGGCCGTCGTATTTTGTTTATCATCGTGATTTGGAGTCACTACCTTCTTGTAAGTCGATAGTCCGGCTCGTTTTTTGGCTCGATGCACGGTTGTAGACGATACACCCAGCTTATTTGCGACATTTTGGAGAGATAGGTTAGGGTTTCGCTTGAAACTACCGGCAGCTCTCTTTGTCGTCTCAGCGGCTTCCGGTTTTCGATTTCCCCCCGATCCAGACTTCCTGGCTGTCGACAAACGTTCCCCAAACACTTTAATTACATTTGTAACGGTTGATTTGGCAACTTTTAGCGATTTTGCCAACTTTGCGTGCGAGTAGCTCGGATTTTCGCGATGCGCGAGCAAAATTTTGATACGCTGCTCTTCTTGCTTGGACGGCATTTTGACAACTGAAGAGTGAATTCCAAAATCAAAATAGGAGCAACATTCTACACACACACACCTTCAAAATGAGGGGTGTTCAGGTTTTTTAAATGCAAAATTGAAAGAAATACGTCAAGTTGATATTGACCAAATTTTGACCGTATCGCCCTTTATATGAGATTGCACTTTGTGCAACGTGAACGTCGACCATGGCCAGAATCATGTAGACGACGTTTCATGGGTGGTTCACCATCGCGTTCACTCACAGATTTGTGTTTTCTGTTGGACTGGCGATTTGACGCATATCGGTTACTTACTTCGAATACGTCGACGTCCTCCGTTTAGATGGTTTCGGCTTCGTACGCCTCGTCACGAGTGGCTGCCTGTACGATGAAGTTTGCCTCATGTCCATAGATCCTTGCTGTTTTAACAAGCTCTTTGTTTCTCAACCCTTTCAAGAGTTGCGCTCGTACAAATCGATCCTGATCTTCGGCGCTGTAGTTGTATAGCCTTACCTTGCACATCAAGCGGGCGTGAAAAGCTACTACAGACTCATCCCTTTCCTGTTTCATACAGGAGAACGCTTCATGTTCTGCCGCAGTGTCCGTCATGGACCGAAAGTAATCACGAATGTTCGCTACAAAGACTCTATAACAATTGGCGTCTACCAGATTTGGCCGCAGTTTAGCGGCTCGACCTTTTTTTTGTAAGTCGGCCCCCATGGAAAGAAACAACAGTTGAGTTCTTTTAGCAGGGTCGTTTGCATTGCTCAAAGAGGCCACAATTTCAAAGTTTTCAATGTACCGGTTCCATTCTTCCCACATTTTATTGGCCGGTACACCACTAGGGAAAGGCTTGATATTGTCCCAACGAATTGTGGATGATGTTCCTTCTTGCGTGCTGGTCGTTGCGGTTGGTACGCTCCAACTCGCGTCCTAGCCCTTTCCAAACGATACTGTGACCCATTAACCTCGAGCTAGCTAGAGTAATTGGCATCCCTATTTTACTGATAACAAAAAAAAATTGAATATCGGCTCCGTAAAATAAACAAACTGATTAACAAAAAGAGGCGCCTAATCGCGATAAAAGGCAGAAGACGGTTGGTAAAATACGTGCACGGAAGCTCTACACCCAAATGTTGACGACACCACATTGCCTCGATATGGATGATGAGCAGTTTTGCAGAGAAATATGTGAATCCCCTATCAAATTCTCCTACACGGTCAAAAAAACCCTCTCTTTCTTTCGTATTACTATCCCTTTTTTTTCACACGGAAAAGTTAGTCAATTTTCGTAAAAAGTGGATCTACTCAATTTATGAATAGATCCACTTTTTACGAAAATTGAGTAACTTTTCCGTGTGAAAAAAGGGATAGTAATACGAAAGATAGAGAGGGTGTTTTGAGCGCGTATTTAAAGGGTGTCCACGATGAAATTGCCACACACAAAATTGATTCGCAAAATTCGAGTTTTCAGCCGATTGCCATCAAATTTTCAGGGATTGAGAAATAACTATTAAACTTCATTTTACCATTTTACTCGTATTTTATTTACAGTCCATACGAAAATGCCCGCACCTTGGCCTTAACCCCGGCCATAAGATTCTGCACAACCTGTGAATCAACCGTTTTTTGCATGTAAACCCATACTTTCTTCAGTTCCTCGACTGTCTTCACTACCTTAGGTCGTTTAAGAAGGTGCTGCTTCATAATCGCCCAGTACTTCTCGATGGGGCGGAGCTCCGGAGTGTTGGGAGGGTTGAACATTTTCGGCACGAAATTGACCTTATTGTCCGCATACCACTTCAGCACGTCCTTGGAGTAGTGGCATGAGGCCAAATCCGGCCAGAAGATTGTTGGGACGTTGTGGGCCTTCAGGAGAGGAAGCAGCCGCTTTATGTACACCTGTCCGTTCATCGTGTCCTGGGTCACGAAAGGTGCACTCCGCTTCCCGCACGTGCAGATGGCTTGCCAAACCAGGAATTTCTTCGCAAATTTGGACATCTTCTGAGTGTGGACATGCTCCGGAACACTGAACTTATCCTTGGCCGTGAAAAACAGGTTGCAGAGGATCTGTTTGAAGTCGGCCTTCACATATGTTTCGTCGTCCATGATCCAGCATTCAACTTTCGTCAGCATGTTGAGGTACAACTTCCTGGCACGGGTTTTGGTGGACTTGTTCTGCTTCTCGTCGCGATTAGGGGCCTCTTGTACCTTGAACGTTCGAAGCCCAGCCTTAGTTTTGGCCTTCTGGACAAAACTTCGGCTTAGCTGCAGCTTCTTAGTCACATCCCGAACGGAGGCGTTCGGATTTCGGTTGAAGGCCCCAACTACGCGGTTGTGATTTTTGGTGTTGTACGGAATACTTTTTCCTTCACTTCTGGGCTTCCGATCGGTGGTCAACCGTTCCTCAAACCGCTTAATCACTCGCGACACCGTGGAATTCGCGATTCCCAACGTTTTAGCGATGGAACGATGCGAGAGATCCTTGTTCTCGTGATGAATGCGCAAGATTTTATCACGCACGAGCTGTTCTTTCGACTCCATTTCCGCGAGTTTTGATCACAGGACTTTAAAACTTGCAGGATGTAAATAATGCACTATGAACTAAATCCACCCAAATTTTCATTAAATTCTACCCAACGGTTAAAAAGTTAGAGCAATTTCATAGTGTGGCAATTTCATCGTGGACACCCTTTACTACGCCTTTCCCTTCTCTTGTTATGTTTGCATGTTCTCTGCTATGCATTTTGACGTTTAGTCCACGCACACTGGTGCACCGTTCAATGTATTTTCTTTCAGTATTTTGGGTTTAGCTGGGCGAAAATGATAAATGTGTTGGTTCGGCGTTTCCTCGGCTTGGCGGTGTTTTGCATTTTCAGCTTCGCATTTGCGCGTCTCCTTTTTGGGTTTTGGCTCACCTAACTCACGCGGTGTCCTCCATTAGCTTAATCGTTAGAGGCGCGGCTGCTGAAGGTGAATGGGTTCGATTCCCGGTCTGGTCTAGGAGTTTTTCGTTGAGGAAAATCTCTCGACTCCCTGGGCATCCCTGAGTATCTATTTACAGAGAATACACCGGGAACATAGATAAACATCTTATTCGCTGCCGATATCAGTTGAATTCAGCACACCGTTTACCAAAACGGATCCCGCTGCACAGTGGCACAATTCTGAAAAAAGACGGTCAGAAACATGTTCACCCAAGGGGTGAGCCGCTCAGCACATTATCTCTTGTGCTCATTTTTTTTAGTGTGCCTCTAAGCGATACGATGTTCCAAGCCTAGTGCCAATGTGTGCCCATGTGTGCCACAGTAATTTGACAGTTCAATCGTTATGTTCTAGTTACGCCTGGCAACCAGGCGATTGTTTTGTTTTGCTCTGCAAAATTTTTGCAGGCGGTTTGGGTTTCGATCAAGATTTTTGTTGCGGAAATCGCGTTTTCGAAAATGACGCGTTTTGTGATGAGACAGCCACTTTCAGTGATGGATGTAAAACAAAAAAAGGGCTCAAGAAGCTTTTATATATTTATGATTGATTTATCCATTTTCTTTAGATAGTGATTTTCCCGGCTCAACTCGAAGCTTCGACAAATATTTTAAACATTTTTACTGTCCGTATAGGTTCGACGTCATTTCCTTGATTAACATTCTGGCATTCGGAATTGAACATTATCGCTATGCCTGGTCAAACTGTAAATGTGCCAGTTTGCCTACGCATCCATCAAAACGACAACTTCGATATTTGCTCATCCGTTTGGCAAATAGGGCATAACGCCTCCACTGGAAACAATCCACAGCCCATAGATTTTTTTTTCAAAGTGTTTCAATAAGCCATCAAAATCCCATTCCTTAATAGCTCTGGCGAATGAAAGTTATTGTGAGATAAAATTATGATTTAATGTTAAAATCATTTACTATGAAGCAAAAGGCTGCATAATTTTCTCATGAAATACGCGGTGCTGAAGGAGGTGGCGGTTGTAATATTGAGAAATACTTTATACAATTTTTGGGCATGATATTGGCGAGATCCAGGAGTCACATCACTTCTCCGCTTAGGAACCAAAATTTATCTGTGTTTCCTGCCTAATATCTTCTAACGAAGTTCCACCAGCTGCACCTTCTTCACGAAGGTTCTCAATCATGATCGTCTTCTTCAACTACTTGGATCCTCTCGATTATAAACTGACCCAGTGACAGGCTGCAGAGGTTTCACTTTTTCGCAATATTCCTGATTTAGATCTGATGGCTCGATATTCCGCCACAAATTTTCTCCAAAAATTTGCCTTTAATTGAAGCTTCGTAGTGGTATCTGGAACTGGAACCTCAAATGTTCATTTATGATGAATTTGCTTCTAATGCTTATTTCTGTTTCGTGACAAAACAAACAAATTAAAACAACACCACAACAATTCATAACGTCAATTATCCAGGGTTGTCAGGTTATATCTTTGACAAGTACAAATGTCAAAAGTGTGCCACAAAGTGCCACACATGTTCCGTTATGGTGTCAGATTTTTTACTAAGGCGTGCTTGGCACACTGTTCTTAGCGACTCACCCCTTGTGTTCACCCTTTTGTCATCATTTTATCGGCTAGGTGTATTTAGAAGAAACACTATTCCGCATCTTTTGAAAAAAAAAACAGGACTAACCTTTCATAAGGGCTTAACTACACTTTCAAATTTTAACTTTTTTCAGCTACGAGTTAACCGATTGTTATCTTCGACAAAGCTGTAGAACTAGAGCCAAATGTTAACGAGATATAAATGGTTTTCTTTCAGCAATACTTCAAACCTGGTTTATTTTAGATAGTTAGTATTTTGTTCAAATTTGACGCCCGTTTGTCAAATAGATAATATTACACTTCTCAGCATGTTATTTTTTCTTCTACTAAACTTTTTGTGTATTCAGAATTAACCAGGTACCCTTTGGTACCCAACACAGAAAATTTCAGGATTATTAGTTCATAAAATACTCTACAACTTTTTGGAACATATTGAAATCATACATTAATTGTTATGTTATATATTTTCCGTGCGAAGAGTAACGATTATGATGTAGAAGGAGATGTTCGCTCATCACCATGAGGCACCAAGAGTGAACAACAATGTTTTTGGCTAGAATGAAAGATATGAAGAGAAAGTTTTGATAGTTCCGCTAGTGTGCGGCAGGCTTGGAAATCTAACAGATGTTTTAGGAAAATTGAGCGAAAAGGGCATGTGTACAGTGGTACTCGAACCAACGACATTTTTGCCTAACATCCCACTGCGGGGTAGGTCGAAGCACGGACTAAGTCCGCCACTTCAACAGGCAAAAATGTCCGGTTGGAAGACGCTCATGTACCACTGTGGCTTGTATAGTTATTCTAGCGATCTATTGTGTGCACTCTGTTTACTGATGCGCACATGGGAGAGGAACTCTCTCCTTTTTCCGCACTAGCGGAACTATCAAAACTTTCTCTTCATATCTTTCATTCTAGCCAAAAACATTGTTGTTCACTCTTGGTGCCTCATGGTGATGAGCGAACATCTCCTTCTACATCATAATCGTTACTCCTCGCACGGAGAATATATAACATAACAATTAATGTATGTAAAACCATAAATGGTGGTAACCATTAATTATACTGGTGGGGACCAGTATCGCATCGCTTCACGGAGGTCTCTACGTTGGAGACGACGAGAAAAACTTTAGTGATCGTCAGTCGGTGCGAATCAAAACAAACCCAAAAAAGGAGAGAGTTCCTCTCCCATGTGCGCATCAGTAAACAGAGTGCACACAATAGATCGCTAGAATAACTATACAAGCCACAGTGGTACATGAGCGTCTTCCAACCGGACATTTTTGCCTGTTGAAGTGGCGGACTTAGTCCATGCTTCGACCTACCCCGCAGTGGGATGTTAGGCAAAAATGTCGTTGGTTCGAGTACCACTGTACACATGCCCTTTTCGCTCAATTTTCCTAAAACATCTGTTAGATTTCCAAGCCTGCCGCACACTAGCGGAACTATCAAAACTTTCTCTTCATATCTTTCATTCTAGCCAAAAACATTGTTGTTCACTCTTGGTGCCTCATGGTGATGAGCGAACATCTCCTTCTACATCATATTGAAATCGTCAAATTTGAACAAAGTACTAATTATCTAAAAAAAAAACAGTTTTAAGGCAGTGCTTAAAGAAAACCATTTATATCTCTTTAACGTTTGGCTCTAGAAACTTAGTGTCTTCAGCAACTTTTCTGAAAATTATCTGTTCTACAACTTTGGTCAAGACAACAATCCGTTATCTCGTAACTGAAAATAGTAAGAATATGAAAGTCCTTATGAAAGGTTAGTAGTGTTTTTTCAAAAGATGCGGAATAATATTTTGAGCAACTCTTCTAAATACACCTAGTCGGTAATATGATGACAAAAGGGTGAAAAGGTTTTTGAAAAGGTCTTTTTTTCAGAATTGTGCCACTATGCGCTGCGAACCCAATTATTTTATCCAACATCCCAGTGATTTCTCGTGGAAGTGTAGTGGACTCCGCGGCTTCCAATAAAGCGTGTATCACGTAAACTGTTCCTACCCATTCCCTACTTGACCTGCAATCGGGCGAGGCCGGCGTCGGTATTGCCTTAGCTTGGGGTAATCAGTTTTTTCACATTGAGGATGTTTGCTAGTCTCAAGCATCGTTTTTTAATTCTTTGTGTAATGAATGCTGATCTGGCAATAACGGAGTAGCAACCTCGGGCGGTCAATCATGCTCATGCTCATTATTATGCTCATATCTCGATTACTAAATGTCCGAATGCACCGTTTCATCGTTGCATCGAATGCATCGTTCTATGAAAATGATGAAACTTTAATTTTCCGCCAACAGAACTAAAATCGGTACACAAACGGCTGAGACACCGATGTTTATAGTAAAGCTAAAAATTGGTCGCAATGATGAAGATACCTTACAAGGTCGCTGTCATCCCTCACTACGTCTCTGATTGGTAATAACTGCGATGCGTGGTATAAACTTTCCAAACGAAAGAAACTCTCATTGCATCACAAAAAAGTTAACCATCCTCTAGTTAAAACAAAAAAATCTCCATCGCGAATAAACCATGAACCGATCCCCGATTCTCGAACCGTGATTATAGCATCGTAATTCACACGTACACACACACAAACATCACGATTAACAGACCATGTCGTGCAAACTTTTCCGTCTCGTCATCCATGCGAAAGCCGACACGCACAAGACTACCTAGTTCCGTACCATCAGCAAGCTCATCGATACAAAAACCTAGCCGGAACTGTTTCGACCTTTTCTCAATTTCCCATCTCCATTCAGACGCAATGCAAACAGCACGCGTTGGAGAAGAAGGAAAAAACCGAGAAAACTTCTCGGAATGTATGGCCGACTAGTCCGTTTTCCCAATTCAAACGCCACACACATCTCAGCGCTCAGTTCGCTGCTGGTGCTGGTGTCATCCGAACCGAACGCTTCGAATCGGTCGTCTCGGACATCAGTATGCCATGCTTTTGATTTATACACATTCCAACTTTGACACCGCCGCCAAGCAAGCCCACTTGGATCGATGCGTTTGAACGTAGGATGGAACTGAGCCAGAGCATTCGCCGGCGTTTATTGAAAAAGTTTTCGCGTTTCCATTTCCAGCTGGGTTTTTGCCATTTCCGACGACAATGAAGTGAATCGTCGTCGTCGTCGTCGTCGTCGTCGTCATCATCGTCGGGACGTTATTAACTGTGTGTGCGCGAGAGAGGGCCTCTTCTTGGCCGGCAGCCGGCTCGGAAATGCGCCACCAGTAGTAGTGCTTAGTGCAGTGGTGCTCATCCTGCGGCCCGCGGGCCGCATGCGGCCCGCCGAGGCCTCAAATGAAGCCCCCGATAGCATTTGAGAAATATGAGAACTTCATTGAATATGTAGCTATTTGCTGTTCGATTGAGTTCGATGAGTTGCATTTCTTACTGTGCAATAATTGTGATTCTCATAGTTTTATGTGAACAATTTTTACCGTGCTTGTTACACAGATGATGAATGACCAAAAAGGCGGGATAGAAAGAAAGAGAGAATGCAGTCATATTTTCGCTCCCGCAACCACAGGTTCATTCACTTTCACCATTCAGTGTCTGTTGTCAATTGGTTCCGTTCTGTAGTCGCGTGCGTAGTTCTGAGAAGTTTCGAGCAATTATTCAGTGAAAATGGAAGCCAGCACTAGCAAAAAACGGAAAGTGGCTGATGAAGGACGTGTTTTCCAGGAGAAGTGGTCTGAAATGTTTTTCGTTACGTGCATTAATCAAAAACCGGTGTGTATGATTTGCAACGAAGCTGTTGCAGTTATGAAGGAATTTAATGTGAAGCGTCACTTTCATTGTGAAGCGTCAAAAATGGATAAATATGTCGGTGTGGCGCGGGCTGAAAAATGTGCTGAGTTCAGGGGAAATTTGAGTAGCCAGCAAAACTTTTTTGTGAGAAGAAAGCAAGAAAACGAGTTGTGCACAAAGGCAAGTTTCATTATCGCAGAAAAACTCGCTCCCCATTCGAAGCCATTTTTCTGATGGCGAGTTTGTTAAGGAATGTATGGAAGCTGTGGTTCAAATGATTTGTCCCGAAAAAGTCGCATCTTTGCGCATCACCAGGCGGGTTGAAGACATTGCTGAATATCTTGTGTTGAGTTTGAAGGAAAAAGTTGCCAGCTTTGAATTTTATTCAGTGGCGCTGGATGAGAGCACGGATATATCTGACACAGCTCAATTGGCAGTTTTTATCCGCGGCATATCTAAGAAATTTGAGGTGACTGAGGAATTGGCAAGCCTTTTCCCCATGAATGGAACGACGAAGGGCATTGATATATTTAATGCTCTGTGCGCTGTTCTAGAAAAGTTTGATCTACCGCTGAAGAAAATGTCCGGAGTTGTTACCGATGGAGCTCCCGCTATGTGTGGTATGTATTTTGTTTTCCATCTTATTTAAATTATTCAAGCTTATACCGCAGTGTAAAGACGTGCAAGCTCCTTAAAATTCTTGCCTAAAATGTTGTGCTATTTTGAACGTCGACTTTTGACAGTACTGGCATTATCACATTTATTATGGACATTTGATGTATTTGGCGCTGGCATCAGGCCGTAAGTTTATTTACTTCTTACTTGAAGGGTTGCATACAAATTGATGCAATATATTCAGCTTTATCAGATTTACGGCCTTGGAAAATTTAGTACCAAGGATGGTGTTAAATTTAGGTATTTTTCTTCATACATTTACGTATGTTTAAATTTATTTATCTATTTATGAATTATGTTTGAGCTTGTTTGTCTGTTCTCTGTGCTTAATCATTTCATTACTGAAAAAATGTTTATCCATAGGAAAACATGAAGGTGCAATTGCCCATCTTCGAAAATTACCAGATATGTCAGAGCAATTCTCCCAGTACCATTGCATCGTGCATCAGGAGAACCTCTGCGCCAAAAGCGTGGGATTCAAAGATGTCATGAAAGATGTCATCAAAATAGTTAATTTCATCCGATCGCACGCATTGAACCATCGAAAATTTCAGGCTCTTCTAGTAGACACGGATGCAGAATATGGTGACGTACCATATTATACTGAGGTACGTTGGCTGAGCAGGGGAACGATTGAATTTAAGAACGATTTGAATTTAAGTCTCCAGGGTAAAGGCAAATTGGTGCACAGCATGTTTAATCAAATCAGCACATTTGAAAACAAACTCGTGTTGTGGGAGAAACAGATGAAAATTCTAAATTTTGCCCATTTCCCTACTCTCGGAAAATGCAATGTGGACTAAAAAATACGTTGACGCACTCCAAACAATGAAAAATGAAAAAAAAAAATTCTCGTAGATTTGGAGATTTCAAAGTGCATGACAAAATTCTAAAACTTTTTTCTGCTCCATTCAGTGTTGATGCTGAACAAGCCCCAGATAATATCCAAATGGAACTAATTGAGTTACAGTGCGACACGGAACTGCGAGAAAAATTTGATCGACATGATTTGTTGGAGTTCTATGCCAAATTTGTTCCGGAAAAGCGCTTCCCAGAGCTGCTAAATCATGCTCTTTTCGTAGCTTCTTTGTTAGGATCCACATATATTTGTGAACAACTGTTTTCCGCGATGAAGCAAGTAAAGTCAAAAGCAAGAAATAAGATAAGTGATGAACATTTGGACAATTCATTGCGTATTTTGACCTCTAGCATGAAGGCTGATCTCGATAAGCTTGCTCAAGAAAAGTGTAAGTGAATTATGTATTAAAATGCGATAAGTTTTTTTTATTGATTTTCAAACAAATTGAATGTGATATAAATCTACATTTTTGGCTCTGTAATGTTAATTCGAATGAGCCTGTATAAATAAATGATCATCAAAAAAAATCTACATTTTGTTGTTTGTAATTTTTTTATTTTGGAAGAAAGAGCATTGCTTTACATTACAGGTACATCTACTAGTAACGTGTCCTCAAAATAAGCTGTTTTTTATTAATCATTTAAAGCCATTAAAAATAACTCATTGCGGCCCGTGGCATCGGCGCAAAATTTCATTTTGGCCCGCTGCAAGCATCTACCTGAGCACCACTGGCTTAGTGGATTCGAGAGTTTCGAAATGAAAAACGTGCTTTTGGCGGGAATTCATAAATTAAAAAGTTAGATCATGCTCTTCCGAAGGGAGATCGAGAGGAAATGGAATTGGTTTTCGGGACTGTTCCTTCGGTTTGCAGAGTTGCACGTGCGAGTGGCGGCTTTCCAAAGGTTCTCCAGTGTCCAATAGTTGGGGAAATTGATGCCACTTCGATTGTCAACAGGGACGGTTTGGATGTGTTCATGATTTCGACTTGGAGAGGGTGGCAACATAGAAGTTACTGGATGTACTCTGGGATTTGAAAAAGCAAATACAATTTTGCGTCAGAGTGAATGCACTTCAACTTTTAAATCACGGTGAAGACAAAAAACCTTGGGGCAATGCTGAATTTAGACAAAATTGAACGCATGGACGTGAATCTTCCAATAGTTCATACTTAAACTTAGAATTGACCAGGGATGCCATATTCACAGACATGTCTGTAAATTTGCAGACTTTTCATTTTTATTGCCGACTTTTTTAACGATGCAGACATTTTATTTGTTGATTTACTAAAAAAATATTTTATATTATTATTTAAAAAAAAACTTTTAATAAAGAAATATTTTTTAAATTTCAAATAAAGGTATTCTATGACGTTCGGATTTAAAACGTACTCTGTACGCAGTATAGTATTTAAACGCAGTATAGTAGATACGGTAAGAAACTTTGTTGAAATGTTTAAAAATATCGTAGGTATCATTTAAAGTAGAAATCCTTGAATAAACGAAAGCGGTGGGCCACTTGGAGACACAATGGTCCCGGAGTTAAGTATTTTATAGGCCCTTTCCGAGGATAAAATGCTGTCCCTACTCATGGTTTTTTTTTCAGAGGTTTTGGAGATTGAACTTCCCAGAAGTTCAGAATCAAAAACTTCCCCAAATTTCAGACGGGAGCTTACCAAGAAGGGCACTACCTATAATTTCTCAAAAAATCTGAAAAAAAAATCCTCAGGACGATGCGTCATAGAGGTTGAGGAAAGAACTTCTCTCAAGTTCAGGAAATAACTTCCCAGAAGTTTCGGAAGAAACTTCTCGAAATGTTAGTTGGAACTTCCTAGAAGTGCTTGGCGGCTTTTACAAAGCTTAGAAGAGAACATTCTACATTTCAGATTGAGGATTTCTTAAAATTCTTTAGGGATAAAAGAATGAAACTTTCCAGGAGTTCAGTTGGAACTACCCAGAAGTGCTAGAGAGCTTCCCCAGAGTTCCGAATCAAACATTCCAGCATTTCAGGATGAGAACTGCTCGAAGTTCAAAAAATCTCAGAAGTTTTGGTAGATTCTTTTGATAAAATCAGGAAGAAACTTTCCAAAAGTAAAGGGGGATCTTTCTAGTAGCTCAAGCAGGAATTTCTCAGAAATTCAGGAACAAACTTCCCTGAAGTTCAGGACAATACTCTCTGAAGTTCAGAAGAGATTATTTCGGCAGTTCAGAAAAGAACTTCTCAGAAGTTCAGGAAGAATCTTTAAGCAACTTAAGAAGATTTTCCAAGAAATTCTGAAGAATACTTTCTCAAAGTTTTGCAGAAACTTCCATTGTAGTTCAGGATGGGGCTTATCAGCAGTTTAGAAAGTAACTATGGTCAGGAAAAAAATTACCAAATGTTTCTGGAAGGTAAGGTTGGGTTCTTAAATGTGAATTTCGAAGAAAAAAAGGAGTGACTGCCAAGAAGTTCATGAGGAATTTTGCCTGAAGTTCAGGATGAAACTTTCCAGAATAAAGCAAAGAGCCTTGCAGAAGATCAGGAGAGAGTTTCCCTGAAATTTAAGAGATAATCACTGACTAACCGAAGAAGCAGTCTATACAAAAATCATTCATATGACCATAATGATATTGATGATCATGAGTGATGATGAAACCATATTAAAATATGGTACACACCATCAATGCACTACCCAAGTAACAATTTCAGTACTATTCCAGCCGTGTAGCACTCCTCTCGGCTTTGTTAATAAAACTACATTCAAAACTGTTGTGTCCACGAGCACCTCCTCTAGGCATCTTTAAAGCCGAAATGTGTACAAAGTTGCCCACTATATAGACGGTTGTGAAAACAAATTAATAAAACCTTTCTAAGACCATAAAGATTTGAAAATGAGCTAGTGAAAGATGTTATGACCACTTGAGAACCATCACAAAACCTATTGGCTGCCATCCAAACCAGCATAGGGCCAAATGGTCACCGCTGTCAAACTTCACGGCAATTTCGTGATTTGTTTATGTTGTTCTGCTTTGTTCGATTCGTTGCTCTTCTGATACATTCAACAGTAAATAATAACTATGAAAAAAGCTTCGGTTTTGCGGGAAATTATTTTTGATAGCAAAATATCCAAAACAAATTGAGTTATTTTTATAGCCTATCATGCTCCAAACCATATGCGCATTTAATTTTATGGTGAATATTGACACGATAAGAGCCGAAAATTAGTGCGCCTCGGAAATTATGCAAGTTTACAACAACAAAAACCAAATTGAAAGAAATATATTCGATAAATTAATCAAGAAACTCCTGAAAATTGATGGAATTCAATAAGGTTATCTTGAAAAATACCGAAATTGTTATTCGATCTACAGTTCAATTGTATTTCATGTAATATTTGGTGTATTTATTTTTCCACATTTCAATTATTTCTTGTATTTCAATATGGCGATTGAAACAAATCACGGTTTTGCCAAAAAGCCAATTTATCTTCGCAATGGCTACTATAAAACTATCTGGTCATTTTGTAGCTTTCCTCAATGCCAACTAGCCGTTTAATGCATTTACTGGAGGCAAAATGGTTTTAAAATCCTTTTTCAACTGACCATAATAAGATTATATGAATAAGTCCTAAATCGGCGTTTCAAAACAGCATTTCATGAGTTCATAAAATAAAACCTTTGATAGGAGTAAAAGGAATTTTAAAAGTCTAGGTTTTAAGATCGTTGTAAAGAAGCTGTGAAGGTTCTCATTAACCTGATTAAAATTTGAAACCTGTTGGCACCTCATGCTGCCATAATAAACCGAATTGATTTCTAGTGGCCTCCATAAAACTTTAATCAAACTTAATAAAGCTGGATGGTTTTGGCAATATTACTTAGGTATGGTTCAGATCACGAGTTTACGAGGAAACATGCTCCCAGCGCCTAAACTTGAAACTTTAAAGCAAAGTAATGTTCTATAATTTTTTTTGTATCACCAAGGCCCATTTTTTATGTTGGTTAAAATTAGGGTGGTCCTCATTTTCATGGAAATACAGAAACTTACATTTTTATTTGCAGAAATAGACGTTTACATTCTTGGGCAAAGCTGTAGCGCAAAAAAATTCATGGAATTTTTATATATAAATTTTTTTGTAGCTTGAAATTGACCGATTTAGAGCAATTTTCCCCCATCAACTTAGGGTGTATCATAAAAAATGTTTTTTTTTTTTGCGCTCTCACTCTTTTATTTCAATTCCCACCGTACAGTTGTATTCCGACGAGTTTTGTTCGGAAAGAGTTTTGTTCGGACGTGTTGTAGAACTGATAAAGGCGCGTATTTTGATATATTAACTTTGCCGCTAGCTTCAAAAAATCAATAGTTATTGAAGTTTTTCTTCTAAAACCATCCTCTGGGATGTTATTTTCTCAAGATTCAGAAATAATATATCTCTAGTTTTCACACATAATTAACAATATAAATTGTCCCTTCAAATGACGTCTTTAATTATTTTTGTGTTTGCCCCAATTATAAAAATAAACATATGAAAAGTGCGTATTTATTTTAGAAAAACTTCTATAACAATTGATTGGTTGAAGCTAGCGGCAAATTTTGTATACCAAAACTCGCCAGAATATGGCTGTACAGTGGGAATTGAAATAAAAAAGTGAGCGCAAAAAAACATTTTGTACGGTACACCCTAAGTTGATGAGGGAAAATTGCTCTTAATCGGTCAATTTTCAAGCTACAAAAAATTTAAATATTGAATTCCATGAATTTTTTTGCGCTACAACTTTGCACAAGAATTTAAACGTCTATTTCTGCAAATAAAAAAATTAGTAATTGTATTTCCGTGAAAATGGGGACCACCCTAATTTTAACCAACATCAAAAAATGGGCCTTGGTGATACAAACAATGCTGTACAACATCACTTTGCTGTAAAGTTACAAGTTTAGGCGCTGGGAGCATGTTTCCTCGTAAATTCGTGATTTGGACCATAGTGCAATGGTTATTGTTGAATCAGAAAAAAAAGTCTGCTGAATTTATTAAATGAAAACTAAATTTTTATTTTAAAATACAAAACTGGAAAGAGCGAGCATCAGTGTCACTTTAAATTTATGAAACAATAGTGTAAGGTTGCATACAATCCAAGAAATATATGCAAACATGTTTACTTAATGACACAAATAGCGATAATGACATAACTCGCTCTCTTATTACGTCTTTTCGTTGAAAGAAGTCAAATTTTCTAAAAAAAAATTTACAGATTTATATAGACATTCCCAGACATTTCAAATTTTTATCACAGACGTTTGAAAAAAATATCTGGCATTCCTGGGTTTACCTCGAACTTTTGAAATCAAAGTACCAGCGCATCGGTCCGGAGCCAAACAAATTACCCCTAAAAATATAACTCACAACCAGGGTTGCCATTAGTTTTTGAAAAATATCTGGCAGTCACAAATAAAAAATCTGGCAAAATCTGGCAATACTCGGAAATGTAATAATCTGGACTAACAATTGAAAAGGGTCCAAATGTTGTCCCAAAATGAGTCATTTTTTGACCTGTATACTCGCATACTTTAGTAACAAGCGTGGAATTACACTATTGGACCATTGCCAAATATTTGACAATTATTTGCCCAAATATTTAATTATCTATTCGCATTTCCGTGGACGAGAATTACACACGGCATAGTTGCACTTGTTATTTTGCATAATTCAGCTTCAATATGACAAAGTGATATGAGTGCGCAAACGAATCAACAATATAAACGTCAAAACCGCGTGAAAACGCAACGGGAAAGGCCTGTTTTACACTAAATCAAGGTTCATAAAGTTATTTTCACCACTAAAAAAAATATGAGCACATGAAAAGCTTGGATAGAAAATAAGCAGTCACGCAAATCACTTAACGTTTTAGTGGAGTGGGATTGAAAGACGTTTGTTTCTTAATCTGTTCTAATTTCAAAAAGTCTGGCATTATGCAGGGCTTCTCTTTTTGTCATTTTGTCGATAAAAAGTCTGGCAGTGCCAAATATATCTGACATAATGGCACCCCTGCTCCTAATTCCAAATAAATTTGGCATCCTTCTTGAGCAGTGCGTCGAGTGGGCGTTGAAGCTGGTGCATCTCATGGAAAAACTTTTCGTAGAAACGCAGAGTTGTGACATCTTTGGGAGGTGGCATCTTGATGATAGCTTCCAACTTGGATGGGTCAGGACGAAGGCCTTCGGCATCAACGATCCAAGAATGTTGCAGTTTCCTTTCCGTAGAACGAAACCGTAAGCTTGAAGCCGTTGAAACAAAGCGTTGAGGTACTCGTGGTGCTCCTTTTTGGTCTTGCTGGAAACCAAGATGTCGTCCAGGAATGAATCCACTCCTTTGAGGCCGGCGATCATGCTATTCATCAGCTACTAAAAAGCCCTGGGAGCAGATTTTACCCCAGGAGCGAGCTGGTTGAAGCGGAAGAGATCGCGATGAGTGTTGATTGTGAGCATCTGCTTCGAGTCGGTGCTGAACATGTCTTCAGTACCCGGTAATGGATAGTGGTTGGGTTTCAAAGCAGCATTCAGCTCTGCATTGATCTTTTCCATGTACATGCAAGGAACTGGTCGCTTGGGCTTGAAAACGGGTCTGGCATCGGGCTTAAGAAAGAGTTTCGCCTTCATCTTCTTTTAGAGTCCTAGGCCGGGCTTGAACATTTCTGGAAACGCAGCTTTGTACCGTTGAATCTGATTTTCTTGACTAGTAGCAACGTGGATCTGGTTACAAATTGTAGACAGCGGAGTGTCCCATAAGTTGCGATTTTGGTGACACCTCCGAGTGTGACTGAACATTCCAGTTCTCCAAGTAGATGAAGTGGATTACCCGATGCTGTTCTGGCACTCCGTGTAGTATGAGTCAGTGATGGCGACCCCGGATTCTTACTCCACTGCTTTTTCGAAATGATTGAGATATCTGACGCGGTGTCCAACTGGAGGGTGACTTAAGACCCGTTGAAGTCCACCGTCAGGAACTTCCGTCTTGAAGAGCAGCTAACCTGATTGATGCAGAATATATCGTTGGCGTTCGTATCCTTCTTATGCTCCACCTTTGAAGTGTAACTGCCACAATAACCCTCTTTGTGGCAGGTTTGCTTGGAATCCCGACAAACATGAATCGTGTCGGTGCAGTCGCGGATATAGTGTATTGCGCCGCACTGCCAACAGGGTATTTGGGACTGTCAAGCTTCGTCTTCTTGCTTTCCACAGATGAAAATCAGGTTTTTGAACTGATCCTTCGTGATGTTGTTGAGCTCGAAGTCTTCACAGCACCTGTTCATCGTTCCAGCGTGCGACAAAAAATCATCTGCGTCACTTTTGGTCAGCTGGAAGCACAGGTACCGTTTGCTGAACAAAGAGATCCGCACGCTGGACAGCTTTTTCAGCTTTTTCACCGTTTCTTCGAACGAAAACCCACGAGGGTGCTTTAGAAGTACGAAGTTGACGTATTTGTCGGGCACAATTACGCTGAGACTTCTCAACAGCAACCACACTTTTGGCGCATCGTCCAACTTCGCTCCGTTCTTGAGGAAGAGGTCCTAATACTTCTGGTACCACCGTTATCTGGATTGTAGGCGAACTCCCGGATGTTGGAAGCCAGAGATTCGATGATGAATTCCGGGCTACTCGATGATCGATTGGAGGAACCGCTTTCTTGAATGCCGAAGTGTTCCATCATCTGCATCATCCGAGCGTTTTGTTCCGCCATTTGCTTGTTCTGCTGCAGGTTTTGCTGGTAGAGTTCCAGCTCCAAAGCGATGAATTCGATAATTTCCTCGTCGCCAAACGTTGTACTTTAACAACATTAAAATAGTTCTTTATTTCTTGAAGTTTTATTATAGCATGAAACATTGGCTGTTGGTTGACTGCCTTTCATATGTCCGGTTGCTACGCGTTACCAGGCTGTCCACGGTAACTGTAGTTGCCTGTTATCCGACTACTATGATAGTGTCCATCACTCAGGAATATCAAACTTGTATTTTGCTGTTCGTCACGATTTGGAGCCTTCTGCTTTTTGTACGTAAGCAGTATCTCCCGGTCTCTCCCGGCTCTCTGAACGAAAGACTTGGATAGATTTAACTTTTTGGCCCTAACTGAGGCATTGGGATTCCGCTTAAACGATTTCATGACACGCTTGTGATACTGATTACTAATAGAACATTCGTTCTGACCGCATTTCTGCTTCCGTTCGATGCTCAGAGTGGTAATGCCGGAGACAAAATGTGAAAATCTGGACTAACAATTGAAAAGGCTCAATTATTTGACCAAATAATATAACTTATTCGAAAAAATAGCTACGAATGGTTTTAAGTGGACGAGAAATACACACCACTGAAAATTATAGAGACTGTATATAGACCGGACAACGCAAAATCATACAATCTGCCAACCTTAAAAAATGTCATAAATTTTAACAATTGATCTGGCATCACTTGTATTTGTAAAAACTTGAAGTAAACAGCGCAATAGGCTTAAAAAAATCGGTTTGGATATTGGTAGTTTGTTTTGATTCCGTTTGAAGATATTCATTAAGAAGCATAGTGAAAAGTGACGGGTAAAAAATGAATTGTTTGGAGCATAATTGTGGTAAAAACTCGCGATGTGAAGTGAATTCTGTGGGTATCTCCCGGTTTCCAAAGAAAGATAATATAAGGCAGAAATGGCGTGCATTCTGCGGTTTTTCGGCAGATTTTCAGATTCTGAGAAGCCATAGGCTGTGCAGTGCAAATACGAAATACTATAATTTCTCCATTACTAATTATAACAAATATATCGAGGTACACTTTAAATACTTACATTTACTGAATATGGAAGTAGAAAATACCTTATTTGTTCATAATTGGCAGTCCGTTTGGCTGCATATTTTGTCAGGTCGTTTGGCTGCATAAGACAATTGTTGTCCGGTCTATATACAGTGTCTATACTGAAAATAATATGGACACATGAAGAGCGTGAATAAAATAAACAATGCCGGAAATCACTTAACGCTTTAGTGGAGTGGGATTGTACGAAGTTTTCTTTTTTAATATGTTCTAATTTATAAATGTCTGTCTTTATGGAGGGTTTCTCTTTTTGTCTTCTTGTCGATAAAAAGTCTGGCAGTGCCAGATAAATCTGGCATAATGGCACCCCTGCTCACAACGAATAACCCCTCAAATATTCGGACAAAATAAAGGCCGGCGCACAATAGCGCGTCCCGCGTCGCGTCGCGTCAGCTGTCAACGCCAGCGTTTGGTACTAAAACGCGCACATGACGCGCAGGACGCTATTGACCACACAATACAGCGTCAATCAAGCGTCCGCTTCAATCATTTGTTTTGTTTTGAATGTGAACTGATAATTTATTTTTCAATTATGTAAATTGTATGTCAATATTTTCAATGTGTTCATAATGTCTGCTTTTTTTACTAGGGTTTTTTATACACAAATCAGAGACAAATAAACGAAACTATTCCTTCTCAATTGTCGTGCAAGCATTTAAATACAAACTACCCATCAAAACGAAAAAATATTACAAGTAGCGTTTATGCCTATAGGATGAATTTTTATCGCAATTTTATAGGACGCAATTAATGATGGGTCTCCATATTAGAGTGTATTGAGAACATTAGCTACAGGTCTTAAGCCCTGGTAAATGGTGAAAGGTTGTGATGATTGATATTTGTGGACATCATGTTAAATTAGCAGATCCTTAGGTCCAGTAAGAGTTCGGGCAACGATCTGCTGGGTTAGTCTAAGCTGAGATCAAGAGGAAGTAAGTGATGACATTCGTTATGTCATTTTTAGTTGAATTTCAATCCGAACAAGCTGAGTTGCTTATTTCACTTCATCTAAACTCCAAATTACTTCAAACTAGCAACCACAAAACATATTTTTTGTTAGTCATGTTTACCTTTTACGTCTTGTTTAATGTGAAATGCCTCGAATTGTTTTCCCAAGCATGAGCTTAAAACAAAGAAACAATATTCCATTGTTTGAAATAGTTCACAGTACAACCAATATTACGTGATTTAGAGTATTTTGATAGCATTTGATGAACATTATTTCCAGTGAAAACTAAATGTATAGATGCTTTCTATGTCAATTCATTATAACTGTAATGAAACTAATAACTGAAATTTCTAATAGAATATGTTTGAATAAAATTTTAACATTACATGTGTTTACGCCGGTCATCTGTTATAGGATTTTAAAGCTTTCCAACGCACCGCACTGCGAGATCACTCACTCAATCAATGAGTGTCCCTAGTATATAGATCGATTATAGATAGAAGAGATAGTTTTTCTGTTTTCGCATGTAGGTCTTATCAGTGCATCTCGTTCAGCATCGATCGTCTCACGATCGACAGCAGAGCCGAGCGTAGGTAGGATGCCGATAAGAAAAACATCGCATCCAGTTAGATAAGCGACGATCGATAGATAGAAGTTAGTTACCAATAAACCGTTCGCATGATCGAATCGAGTCTCTCTCTATACATCGCTTTTTATATCGTGGTGAAAGTGAAAATCTAAGTTAAATAAAAGACAAGTTTTCATCCCGTATTAAGTAATCGCGTACTAAGTGCTTTTCCGTGTATCCGACAATCACCTTTCCGAACAAATTTGGTCCTTCGAACCGGATTATCGAGAAACGCGGACTATTAAGTGAAGTGAAACCGCGTGGTCGCTGATTGTTCTTCACAAGGGAGAACAAAAGGACACGCGTGACGTTGAAGTGTTTCGTTCTCTTGCTGCTGGATGCTGTTAGTTGCTGTTGATTGCTGCTGCTGTTGCTGCTCCCATTCTTCTGCTGTTGTGTGCTGTGCTGCTAAGTTTCTCGCGGAGATAATTCGACGGATTTGAAGCGGCCATCGGTGAAGTAGACGGAGTTAAAAGGCTATAACAGGATAAGTACTGTGGGTCGAGCAGGTTTGTCTGTGGCACGGATCTCTTATGCATGTGAGACCGATGCCGGTGAGAAATAATTGCATGTGAATTGAGCCAAGTGACACGACATTTGATGATTTTCAATAAAGAATATCCCAGTTTCTTGCATGATCGAATTTGTGGTGTCCAATTTATTCAAGGTTGAGTTGATCCTCGACCATTTCGCCATCTTGCTGGCTTTGTCCGCTTTGTAGGTTGGTTTGCTTTGTATTCGATTTCCCATTATCAATTGGTTCCATTGTTCAGTCAATACCGCGTGGTCGATTTGAGTATCGCGATCGAGTGAAGTAATTAAGAGTGATGCCAGCAAACGATGATCTACGGTTGCTGTTCAAGCAGGAGCGTTCTCTGCGTGCATCTCTGGACAATATTAAGGAATTTGTCCAATCGACACGAGGTGTAGCTGATAGACGTTCTATAGACATGCGCCTAACCAGGCTGGATGATATTTGGCAACGTTTTAATGACGTTCGGATGCGAATTGAGCTGATTACTGATGACGTCGATGATGAGATTTCCACGGACGATGCAGATGAAAGTGAGGAATCGATATTGCAGCGACAAGTCAGGATCAGAAGGCAACGGGATCATGAAAATTCGAAGATCATCCAGGACTTCGAAAATGAAGTGTACCATGTGAAGGATTTATTGTTCGGATTTCTTCAATCCAGCTCAAGCAATGCACTACACGTTCAACAGCCTGCAGCGGCACCGCCATCCAAGATCAAGCTTCCCGAGCTGAAACTGCCCACCTTCAACGGAAGACTGTCAGATTGGGTTATTTTCCGAGACACGTACAAGAACCTGATCCACAACGATGCTAGTTTGTCCGACATGGACAAATTCACCTACTTGCGAACTTCTCTCGTCGGTGATGCACTTCAAGAGATCGCATCGATCGATATTTCTTCCGCTAATTATGCGATTGCGTGGACCGCATTGGAAAACGCTTTTGAAAATAAGAAGTTGTTAGTGATGAGTCATCTTGATTCATTATTCGCGCTAGAGCCACTTCGACAGGAGAATTTCGAGTCGTTAAGCAAACTCGTCAATGGGTTTGAGAAAACCTTCAAATGTTATCGAAACTCGGTGAAAATCCAGAAGGTTGGAGCACGTTGTTGCAGTATATGCTCTGCAAACGTCTGCATCCCACAACGCTGCGGCATTGGGAGTCACATTACAATTCTAAGGATGTCCCAAAATACGCAGATTTGATTAAATTCCTGAAGAGTCACTGTTCGGTGTTGCAGTCTGTCACACCTGAAAGCCATTCCAGGGCGAACCGAGGAAAACTGTTCGTCCTTCCATTAGCCATACGAGTATACAGTCATCTGGATGTTGTCCATTCTGCGGAGAATCTGTGCACTCCACGTTTAGGTACGAAATTTTCAAAAATGAAAATTTCGGAAAGGGTCGACGCCGTGAGGAAAACTCATTGTGCCTGAATTGTTCTATCACCTGGGCATTTCTCAAGATTTTGTACAAGAGGATCGTGCCACCAATGTGGGCAACGTCACCATTCGATGCTTCACGCGAGCTCATCGACCACCGCGAATCTACAGAATAAACCTGGACAAATCCAAGGAAATCAGTCATTTAAGCAACCACAAGGACAGAACACGCAACCACCACAAGCTAAGCCAACACCAAACGGTCACTCAACCAACACTCAGCCTACACCACAAAACTACACAGAATCTGCCACGAACGCAAGACATGCTCAATCACACACTTTCGCCACAGACAGCCCCAGTACAAGTTATCACACTGCTCCATTCGTATCCACACAGCAAATTCCACATTCTGTTTTGCTCTCTACCGCTGTCGTCAATCTCTATGACCAGTACGGTAATTCTTTACTTGCTCGTGCACTGCTGGATTCTGGTTCCCAGAGATGCTATATGTCCGAGAAGATTTCAGAAACTCAAATTTAAAAGAACTCGGGAGCATTTACCAATCGTTGGAATTGGAGGATCTCGAACCACTTCTGCTCAAGCAGTATTTGCTGAAGTTCATTCGCTCGTTTCTAACTACGTCACAAACTTAAAGTTCCACGTTCTACCTCGAGTTACTGTCGATTTACCCACACGAAGCATCGACATCAGACCGTGGAATATTCCGAAGGAAATCGTTTTAGCAGATCCCACTTTAACGAGTGCGGAGCAGTTGACCTGATAATAGGAGCTGAAGTATATCTAGAGCTGATGATCGCAGAACGCCAAATCAAGCTTGGAGATAGTGGCCCGACCTTGCAGAATACGCTGCTGGGTTGGATCGTGTCCGGAGGCATTCCGGAGAAATCAACATCCCTCACAACGGTATCATCATGTGCTACTGAGAGCATTGAAGAAGGATTAACAAGGTTCTTCGAATTAGAATCGTGTCGTACAACCAGCATACTATCGCTGGAAGAATCAGCTTGTGAACAACATTTTGAGAGGACAACAACTAGAGATGTGAGGGGTAGATTTGTTGTTCAACTACCCAAGAAGCAATTCATGGTTGATCGTCTAGAGAGTCCCAGGAAATAGCCATTCGACGTTTCATGGCATTGGAGCGAAGACTTGATGCAGATCCAGCATTGAAGGAGATGTACGCAGAGTTCATCGATCAGTATCTAAGAATGCAGCACATGCGAGAAATTTCACCACAAGAATTAAGTAGTTTTCCAGTAGCATACTTTTACCGCATCATGCGGTTGTGAAGCAGAGAGCACGACGACTAAGCTGCGTGTCGTGTTTGACACATCTTGCGCAACCTCCAGTGGAGTTTCCTTAAACGACGTTTTAATGGTGGGTCCTGTAGTTCAGGAGGACCTTAACTCAATAACGCTTCGCTTCCGCTTGCGAAGATATGCTATGACAGCTGACATCGAGAAGATGTACAGGATGATTAAGACGCACCCCTTAGACCATCCCCTACACTGCATCGTGTGGCGGGAAGATTCTAAAAATCCATCCGCATATTTTTGTTGACTACCGTAACGTACGGTACCTCGTCTGCACCGTATTTGGCAACACGTTGCCTCAAGAAGCTGGCAGAGGAAGAACAAGCAAATTTTCCTGCTGCAGCGGAAACAATCATCTATGAATTTTACGTAGACGACATGCTGAAGAGTGTCGACAGCATCGACGAAGGAGTGCAACTTTCCAACGACCTCATTCATGTGCTAGACACGGCTGGAAATGACCTTAAGAAAATGGAGCTCGAATGCTCGAGAGATCATGGATAGTATTCCACCATATTTGCGTGATGAACGTTCGACCTTGGAGCTCGAACCATCAAATTCTATCGTCAAGACCCTTGGATTGAAGTGGGAACCCCGATCGGATATGTTCAGATTCTCTGTACCTCAGTGGAACCCTGCCCCTGAAATCAACAAGAGGATCATACTGTCTGATTTTGCTAAACTTTTCGATCCGTTAGGTCTGGTTGGACCTACTTTAGTCAAGGCCAAAGTATTTCTTCAGGATCTCTGGAGAACAAAGTGTTCCTGGAACGAAACCTCTCTGAAGAGCTTCAAAACTGGTGGCGAGAATTTCGAGAAAGTTTAGAGGGACTAAAGCAACTGCAGGTCCCTCGTTGGGTTGGTTTTGGAAGCGATATCATCTCCGTTGAACTTCACATGTTTTGCGATGCCTCCAAGAAAGCATATGGTGCCTGCATCTACTCTCCGATGTACGTCATTTGATGGACGAGTCACAACATCGCTACTCACAGCAAAATCGAGAGTAGCTCCACTTGAAGATCTGGAAAAGAAGCGGAGACAAACCTCTATTCCACGCTTAGAGTTGTCGTCCGCACTAACAGGCGTTCATCTGTTTGAAAAAGGTCGTCCAGAGTATTAAGATAACCGCGCAACCATATTTCTGGACGGACTCAATGATCGTCAAATGCTGGATAGCTTCTCCGCCCTCTCGGTGGAACATGTTCGTAGCCAACAGAGTGTCGGAGATTCAGCATATCACTCGTGGGGAATTTGGAACCATATCGCTGGGTTAGAGAATCCCGCTGATGTTCTGTCACGGGGAGTAACGCCTGAATTACTAAAGGATCACGAGATATGGTGGCAAGGGCCACACTGGCTCTGTCTGGATAAGGCATCCTGGCCCTCAACGGCAACAACCAGCATTGAAGACATAGACCCTTCTCTTCTCGAGGAAAGAACTACAGTGTCACCCCAGCTCAAGTCGTCGAAAGCAGTCCAATCTTTGCCCTACGATCGTCTCTGAATGACTTGATCCGAATAGTAGCACTCATCCGAAGATTCGTTCACAACTGCAAGAATCCTGAAAATCGTAGAGTAGAATTCGTAACGTACGAAGAGCGAGCAGAAGCGTTACACCAGTTGCTAGTTTTAGCACAACAGGAAAGTTTTCCGGAAGACATCGTCGAGTTGCAAAAAATGGTGAAGTCAAGTCTACATCGAAACTCAATCAACTCACTCCTCGGTTGGTGAACGGATTAGTCCTGGTCGGCGGCCGGCTCGCAAATGCGAACATCTCGGCAGGAAGGAAACACCCAATTATTATTGACAATCAACATCCGCTATCAAGACTCATCACTGTTGACTATCATGTCAAGCATCTCCATGCTGGACAACAGCTGCTTATTGCCAGCATGCGAGAAAAATACTGGCCAATTGCTGCCCGAAATCTAGCACGCATGGTCATTCATCGCTGCGTGAAGTGCTTCCGGGCTCGGCCTAAGCCTCACGAGCAACTTATGGCAGACTTGCCTGCCGAACGCGTCACCCAGCTCCACCGTTCATGCGCGTAGGAGTGGACTATTGTGGCCTGTTCTATATTCAGTATCCATACCGCAAGGGCGGTCCGATTAAATGCTTCGTCGCCGTTTTCGTATGTCTTGTCGTAAAGGCCGTCCATCTGGAGGTCGTAGGGACCTCACAACTCAAGCTTTTATTGCCGCTTTGAAAGGTTCGTCTCCCGCAGAGGTCGACCAGAAATTATCATGTGCGACAACGCAACAAATTTCGTCGGAGCCCGACGCGAGTTAGATGAGCTGCGGAAACTCTTCAATAATCAGGAATTCGCGAAGACAATTGCTAGGGAGGCTGCCCGGGAGAACATCAAATTCAAATTCATCCCAGCGAAGTCACCTAACTTCGGTGGCCTTTGGGAGGCCGCCGTAAAATCGATGAAGGAGCATCTAAAGCGTACTCTAGGCAGTACAGTTCTCGTATCGGATGAAATGGCCACGCTGGTGGCGCAAATCGAAGCCTGTCTCAACTCGAGGCCAATTATGCCGGTCTCTAACGATCCGAACGACATGGAGATATTGACACCAGGCCATTTTCTTATGGGAAGGCCGCTCACAGAAATACCACAACCTTCGCTTCAAGACCTCAACGAGACCAGGTTATCGAGATGGCAGCGAGTGCAGAACTTTCTTCGGCAAATTTGGAAACGTTGGTCCACTCAGTACCTTTCTAATCTTCAAGCTCGAAACAAAATGGACCAGACAACGGAACAACGTTACGATCGGAACCTTGGTGCTGCTATGTGAGGAAAATATACCACCCCTCAAGTGGCGCACGGGACGAGTAATCGAGATCCACCCAGGGAAAGATGGCAACATACGTGTCGTGAAACTTCGCACGAAGGACGGAGAGTTCTTGCGGGCGATATCCAAAATTTGCGTCTTGCCCATACTGGACAACGAAGCTACGTCATCATCAGTTCACGGGAAGGACTAATTCCTTCTCCATCAGGCGCTTTTGGCGCTGCGGAGACCTGCGGGTCTCCGCATCCCAGTTAAGTCGTTATTGTTCAAAACAACTTCAAAAGCTCAGAGAATGTTTTGTATCCATAGCCAGTTTCCCGCCGCGGCTGGAGCCGCACGTCCGAAGTTCTTATGTTCAGTTTGCGTCCCATTTGATGTCGCTCCATTCCGAAGATCTTCATTTCACCCAGCTCAACTCACCTCCTGTTTCAAATAATTGTTTATGCGTCAAGTATTCTGTGGGGTTAAGGAATCCCCACGCAAAGTTATGTATATTTAACATTCATTGGAATTCGTGATATCAAACACTACTCCGTATGACCAACAGGATCCAACATCGAATTCAACTGCCGTTAACAATCGTCCAAGGTCACCCTCGAAGTTGCAATACGCCCGCGCAATGGAAAACCATCATCATGTCGTACCAACTCGGCTTACAACGGACTCATCGTGAGCGCAACCGCGCTAGCGGAGGCGGACGGCCTCCGCGGACCAGGGAAGTCGTTTGTAATTTGTATTTATCAGTTAAAAAATCGCCTCTCATCTCATTCATAGTGTCCAGCCAAAGAAACCCTCATCCGAGGTCGAAGGATGAGGATTAGCGATATCGATTCGAGGAGTAATCCATCGACAATCCCCAGCACCTGCACGATGATGATACCGATGATACGAGCAACGATGAAAAAGACGAACGCGGGACCCGTCAGCAGCTGCAACCACTTGGATGTTCACTATCAATCTATTATAATCATGTACATACGTTCATTCTGCTATGTAAATTAGAAAATAGGAGATTTTTGAATTGTATAATTAGTTATCAAATTGCATATAACTCAGTTGAAACTAATAATTTCAAGGCGGCCGGTATGTTTACGCCGGTCATCTGTTATAGGATTTTAAAGCTTTCCAACGCACCGCACTGCGAGATCACTCACTCAATCAATGAGTGTCCCTAGTATATAGATCGATTATAGATAGAAGAGATAGTTTTTCTGTTTTCGCATGTAGGTCTTATCAGTGCATCTCGTTCAGCATCGATCGTCTCACGATCGACAGCAGAGCCGAGCGTAGGTAGGATGCCGATAAGAAAAACATCGCATCCAGTTAGATAAGCGACGATCGATAGATAGAAGTTAGTTACCAATAAACCGTTCGCATGATCGAATCGAGTCTCTCTCTATACATCGCTTTTTATATCGTGGTGAAAGTGAAAATCTAAGTTAAATAAAAGACAAGTTTTCATCCCGTATTAAGTAATCGCGTACTAAGTGCTTTTCCGTGTATCCGACAATCACCTTTCCGAACAACATGTATGACCAGCAGAAGACGATGGAGAACTTATTCACCTATCTCACTCACTCTCACTCACTCAAAAGTCAACATATGTTATAATATACCGATACAAAACATAAAATCCAGCAAAGCTTAAAGCAACATGTACAGAAACTTTAAAGATTTTTTTATAGGGCTGAGCTTTCAGTTTTATTTTTTTAATCCAGCAATCATGAGAAAGAATTTATGAAAACAACCAACATGATTGTAGAAGTAACATGGTCAAATGCGATTAAATAAAAATATTTATATTCGCATCAGTTATGAATATTGTGCAATTCTAGCACCAACAGAAGAAATCCGAAACGCTAAAATTTGGGAGCATTTTGGGGAAAACATGCTTTATTGCTTCGTGAAGAACATTCGAAAAAAAAAAACAAAAAAAAAATCCCCTTCCCCTTTTTCCAGTCTACTATTCGTTTCCTCTGATTGGTCGGCCAATCAGCATATAGAAACAGGTTGCAAACAGCTATAAAAGCAGACAGGGCTGCATGGAGCAGGTCATTCTTACGACGGACGTCACGACGAACGGATACATCGGGAAATAACAGCATCGCAATACCAACAGTGCAACGGATCTGCACAATCCAAGGGAGCTGCACGAGGAGCAGATTATCACCGAACGACAACGAGACCCACGGAGCGACGGCGGTTCACCCAGTGGCGGCACGACCAGCGACTGCTAGAATAATGGAGAAGGCGAAACTAGGAGGTCCCTTGCCGCCGCGACCGCCCAAGGAAGCATCCGAAAATTACGACAATGATGAGTTCTCAAATTTGAATGCAAGTTAAGTAAAGTATTTTTTATATTTTAAGTTTTGTTAGATTTTGACAACAGACACTCAAATTCCTTGATTTTCACAATTTAAGTGCTATCAAATTACATTTTCAGTAGCATTGAATTCCAACTTCACATACACCCGAACCGTGCACCGCGCGTCAATTTTGAATTTTCTCAAAACCAAAGCGTCACAGAAGCTGTACGCGGGAGAACGCTGGTGCTTTAAAACATGTTTGGCGTTTTAGCACAACGGCGCGACGGACGCAACGCGTCATTGTGACGCCTTTTATGAGAAGTGCTAATCTCAAAATGAAACTTCAACGCGACGCGACGTGGGACGCGCTATTGTGCGCCGGCCTTAACTCAGCGAATCAAAACAGAAGCTCAGATTCTAGTACGACAAAGTGGAAAAACGAGATACTCTATGGCAGTGGTGCTCATCCTGCGGCCCGCCGAGGCGGCAAATGCTGCCCGCGATAGCATTTGAGAAATATGAGAACTTCATTGAATATGTAGCTATTTGCTGTTCGATTTGAGTTGCATTTCTTACTGTGCAATAATTGTGATTCTCATAGTTTTATGTGAACAATTTTTACCGTGCTTGTTACACAGATGATGAATGACCAAAAAGGTGGGATGGAAAGAAAGAGAGAATGCAGTCATATTTTCGCTCCCACAACCACAGGTTCATTCACTTTCACCATTCAGTGTCTGTTGTCAATTGGTTCCGTTCTGTAGTCGCGTGCGTAGTTCTGAGAAGTTTCGAGCAATTATTCAGTGAAAATGGAAGCCAGCACTAGCAAAAAACGGAAAGTGGCTGATGAAGGACGTGTTTTCCAGGAGAAGTGGTCTGAAATGTTTTTCTTTACGTGCATTAATCAAAAACCGGTGTGTATGATTTGCAACGAAGCTGTTGCAGTTATGAAGGAATTTAATGTGAAGCGTCAGTACGAGTCGAAACATGCGTCAAAAATGGATAAATATGTCGGTGTGGCGTGGGCTGGAAAATGTGCTGAGTTCAGGGAAATTTGAGTAGCCAGCAAAACTTTTTGTGAGAAAGAAAGCAAAAAACGAGTTGTTGCACAAAGGCAAGTTTCATTATCGCAGAAAAACTCGTTTCCATTCGAAGCCATTTTCTGATGGCGAGTTTGTTAAGGAATGTATGGAAGTTGTGGTTCAAATGATTTGTCCCGAAAAAAGTCGCATCTTTGCGCAAGTGAGTTTGTCGCGGGCGATCATCACCAGGCGGGTTGACGACATTGCCGAAAATCTTGTGTCGAGTTCGAAGGAAAAAGTTGCCAGCTTTTAATTTTATTCAGTGGCGCTAGATGAGAGCACGGGTATATCTGACACAGCTCATTTGGCAGGTTTCATTCGCGGCATATCTAAGAGATTTGAGGTGACTGAGGAAATCAGCGCTTTTTCCCCATGAAAGGAACTACGCAGGCGCATGCTGATATCCTTAATGCTCTGTGCGCTGTTCTAGAAAAGTTTGATCTACCGCTGAAGAAAATGTCCGAGTTGTTACCGATGGAGCTCCCGCTATGTGTGGTATGTATTTTGTTTTCCATCTTATTTAAATTATTCAAGGTTATACCGCAGTGTAAAGACGGTAAGCTCCTTGAAAATTCTTGCCTAAAATGTTGTGCTATTTTGAACGTCGCCTGCTGGCCAGTACTGGCATTATCACATTTATTATGGACATATGATGTATTTGGCGCTGGCATCAGGCCGTAAGTTTATTTATTTCTTACTTGAAGGGTTGCATACAAATTGATGCAAAATATGCAGCTTTATCAGATTTACGGCCTTGGAAAATTTTATACCAAGGATGGTGTTAAATTTTAGGTATTTTTCTTCATACATATATGTATGTTCAAATTTATTTATTTATTTATTTATGAATTATGTTTGAGCTTGTTTGTCTGTTCTCTGTACTAAATCATTTTATTACAGAAAAAAAATGTTTATTCATAGGAAAACATGAAGGTGCAGTTGCCCATCTTCGAAAATTACCAGAAGTGTCAGAGCAATTCTCCAGTACCATTGCATCGTGCACCAGGAGAACCTCTCGCGCCAAAAGCGTGAGGATTGGAAGATGTCGCTGAAAGATGTCATCAAAATAGTAAATTTCATCCGATCGCACGCATTGAACCATCGAGAATTTCAGGCTCTTCTAGTAGACACGGATGCAGAATATGGTGACATACCATATTATACTGAGGTACGTTGGCTGAGCAGGGGAACCGCGTATTTGATCTTCGGAAATAAATCGTCGAACTCATGGAGAGCAAAGGTAAATCAGTGAAGTTTTTCGATAATGCGGAGTGGGTGCCAGATCTGGCTTTCCTGACTAACATTACAACGCACCTGAACGATTTGAATTTAAGTCTCCAGGGTAAAAGCAAATTGGTGCACAGCATGTTTAATCAAATCAGTACATTTGAAAACAAACTCGTGTTGTGGGAGAAACAGATGAAAATTCTAAATTTTGCCCATTTCCCTACTCTCGGAAAATGCAATGTGACATTGACTAAAAAATACGTTGACGCACTCCGAACAATGAAAAATGATTTTTCTCGTAGATTTGGAGATTTCAAAGCGCATGACAAAATTCTAAAACTTTCTGCTCCATTCAGTGTTGATGCTGAACAAGCCCCAGATAATATCCAAATGGAACTAATTGAGTTACAGTGCGACACGGAACCGCGAGAAAATTTGATCGACATGATTTGTTGGAGTTCTATGCCAAATTTGTTCCGGAAGAGCGCTTCCCAGAGCTGCGAAATCATGCTCTTTTTGTAGCTTCTTTGTTTGGATCCACATACATTTGTGAACAACTGTTTTCCGTGATGAAGCAAGTAAAGTCAAAAGCAAGAAATAAGATAAGTGATGAACATTTGGACAATTCATTGCGTATTTCGACCTCTAGCATGAAGGCTGATCTCGATAAAGCTTGCTCAAGAAAAGTGTAAGTGAATTATGTATTAAAATGCGAAAAGTTTTTTATTGATTTTCAAATAAATTGAATGTGATATAAATCTACATTTTGTTGTTTGTATTTTTTATTTAGGAAGAAAGAGCATTGCTTTACATTTCAGGTACATCGACTAGTAACGTGTCCTCAAAATAAGCTGTTTTTTATTAATTATTTTAAGCCATTAAAAATAACTCATTGCGGCCCGTGGCATTGGCGCAAAATTTCATTTTGGCCCGCTGCAAGCATCTACCTGAGCACCACTGCTCTATGGTTTACTTGGGATGAATAGGGTTCTAAAGTGATGAGTCAATCGTTAGTTTGCTATTGATAGTTGACACGATGCAGTGGGTAATCTTCATAGCTAAATGTGCCCATACTTCGAATCCGTGCACTGAAATTCGCTCCCGAAATAGCTCCCTAAAACCCACTTAAATGCATATCAATATCGTAAACATTCTCCAAAAAAAAGCCATCCACTTAGGTTCCATGAAAGCGACGACAACCGTCTGACCCGAGGTCTTTTCCCCCATTTGAAAAACGAAAAAAAAGAAAATAGAAAACACTTCCCCAGAAGATGGCGATGATGTCTCACCATGTGCGGTTTTCGCATTATCATATTCGACAGGGAGGGGGGAGCGACGGAAAAGTGTCTTGTCTACGTCGACTTAGGTCATGCCCGACGACGACGAAAAATGTCACCCTACCCAGAAAATCCCACCGCTCTTTTCCCTGACTCTCGCACGTCCCTACCGGGGCACTCGACCGGCACTCAACTTTGTGTTGCCTTTGTAAGCAGCTCCAAATTTGATTTTTGAAAGCACTCAAATCCTGCTCCAACTTGGAATCGAACCCGGTCAACACGGGGTCTTTGCTTCGACCCAACTCCTAACCAATGGAGATCCCCATCTCAAAATCCGACCACATTCAAGCGAAATGAGGAGTTAAATGCGGGAAAATCCTTTCCCATCTCAGCAAACGATGGCACTCACTCCAACTGAGCGATGGTGATGCGCCATCTCTTTCGCTCCACCTCTGTGACGGAGACGGGATGAATATTCATTGATAAATTTATTTCGTCGTCTTTCGTCGTCTCGAGCGGTGCAAAATGATTCATTGAAGGCGTTTCACCAATCTGGTATGCATACAGATTTCCTCGAACCTCGCGGCTTGGCAGGAGTTCCGAAATTCGATTGCCATTTGCCGAATTGCACGTCGTTCTTCTCTCTGGCAATGGCGAATGGGAATTTTTAATTGAACCAGCTGTCACAGGTTGCAGGAATTCACGGCCTCGATTCCGCGCGCCATCCGGAGGTGGGGGGGGCGGAGGGAAGTAGTTTTAATTAGTTTTGTGAGAGGCAAATTAGTTGGCGCCTGATCGAAACTTCAGTTCGATTTTGGGCAAACGGAACCGAATGGGAAAAGTTTCTCGTTGCTCTCAAGAGACAAAGGGCTGACAGGGGGTCTTAGTTTCTGGGGTTTTGCATTCAAATCAGTGTGATGGATGGAAAGTGTGTTTTTTTTTTCGATTTGGGTTTATTTCAAATGCATTGAGGAAAAGTTTATTGGTTAGATTTTGATTTGAAGTGGTCCCCGAAGTGGTGAGTTTCTGGAGGTTAAAACCCTACACTGAAAATTAATTTTCGTTTATATTACGAAATCGAAGGTAGGACTAACAAATCTATTGGAGGTTTTCTGCAACGAAACTGATTTGTGCTTTTTAATAAGCTACTATTCCTATTCAATGCCACAAGCGCAACTGTCACAAGCTCTAAGCATTTGTTGACACAGAAAGAACATTCGTTCATTCTCCGAAAACAATACAAAGAGCTACGAGTAATTTCTTACCAATAAAAAAGAAACGTCTCACTGGTGGTTGAATAAATGACTGACAGATCTACTTTATTGAGTATGTGGTTGATCTCACTAGGCCATGTTGACTCGTGAGAAGATACTTGATTATTGTGCTCAGGGTTGCCATTAGTTTTTGAATAATATCTGGCATCTCACAAACAAAAAATCTGGAAAAATCTGACAATACAAGGAAATGTAAAAATCTGGACTGACAATTGAAAAGAATCTAAAGGGTGATACGGTCAAAATTTGGTCAATGGAAAACGCGTGTAAATCGGTGAAATCGTTTATTTAAAAAATCAAATTAAATTTCTTTTTCAAGTTCAATTAGTATAAAATTCAGGAAAAATATTCAGTTAGGCTTCCGCTTTTCCAAATCCGAATTGCCGGGCCTTACGCTTGACCCCTGCCATCAGATTTTGTACAGCCACCTTGTCCACCTTCTTCGCCGCAGAAAGCCAGTTTGCCTTGAACTGCTGCTCGTCCTTAGCAGTTTTTTTTTTGTCTTCTTTAGGTTCCGCTTGACAATAGCCCAGTATTTCTCAATTGGGCGGAGCTCTGGCGTGTTGGGAGGGATCTTGTCCTTGGGAACCACCTGCACGTTGTTGGCGGCGTACCACTCCATGGCCTTTTTACCGTAATGGCAAGATGCCAAATCCGGCCAAAACAGTACGGAACAACCGTGTTTCTTCAGGAAAGGCAGCAGACGTTTATTCAAACACGCTTTCACGTAAATTTCTTGGTTGACAGTCCCGGAAGCTATGAAAATGCTGCTTTTCAAGCCACAGGTACAGATGGCTTGCCAAACCAGATATTTCTTTGCGAACTTTGACAGTTTCGTGTGCTTGAAAATATCTGCTACCTTTCCCTTCCTTTTGCCGTATAAAACTCCTGTCCCGGAAGCTGCTTGTAGTCGGCTTTGACGTAGGTTTCGTCGTCCATTACCACGCAGTCAAACTTCGTCAGCATCGTCGTGTACAGCCTCCGGGATCGCGCTTTGGCCGTCGTATTTTGTTTATCATCGCGATTTGGAGTCACTACCTTCTTGTAAGTCGATAGTCCGGCTCGTTTTTGGCTCGATGCACGGTTGTAGACGATACACCCAGCTTATTTGCGGCATCTCGGAGAGATAGGTTAGGGTTTCGCTTGAAACTACCGGCAACTCTCTTTGTCGTCTCAGCGGCTTCCGGTTTTCGATTTCCCCCCGATCCAGACTTCCTGGCTGTCGACAAACGTTCTCCAAACACTTTAATTACATTTGTAACGGTTGATTTGGCAACTTTTAGCGATTTTGCCAACTTTGCGTGCGAGTAGCTCGGATTTTCGCGATGCGCGAGCAAAATTTTGATACGCTGCTCTTCTTGCTTGGACGGCATTTTGACAACTGAAGAGTGAATTCCAAAATCAAAATAGAAGCAACATTCTACACACACACACCTTCAAAACGAGGGGTGTTCAGGTTTTTTAAATGCAAAATTGAAAGAAATACGTCAAGTTGATATTGACCAAATTTTGACCGTATCGCCCTTTATTCGTTGAATATCAGTGGTGAATTAAATTATTTGGAATTGTAGTGAGCGGAAATAGGCACATAATTATTTATTCTGAGGAAACTGCAGGAAGGGCAAAGAAACCCAAGGGGCAAGACAGCTCTTCATCGCGAGTAATTTCAAAGTTGCTTTTGAAGTGCCTCGAGTAAATCTCGTTGCTCAGCAAGCGAGCACTGTAATTTTTTGCTCTCTCTTTTTGCACATCAGCTGTCAAACAAACCGACGCTAGTACATTAGCTCTCGAGTGTGCACAATTAAAAGCAAGCAATCAAACTTTGTATGAACCCATCAGTGTTGGCTTGATCTGCAAATTTTCTTATGCAGCATCATTCCACCAGACGGCCAGACTAAGAACTGGTGCTTTGGAACAAGGGCAGGAAAAGAGACAAATGAGCTCAGCCCGCTGCACTCCGACACAACCTTCTCAGAATCGATGTTTAGCAAATTACGATTCTATACACACCAAATTTTTTTCGCTGGAAATCAGCAAAATTTTGCTGAATTTTGCCGAGCTGAATTTTCAGTAAACATTTCAGCAATATAAAATTGCTGATTTTTTCAGCAATGCGAATTGTCATCCTGCTTGACAGAAGTTTGCTGAACTTTCAGTATAGCTCTGATATTTGCTGAAAATTCAGCAATTTTGGCGATTCCGTGATTTGACGGCACTTTGCTGATATGATTCAGCAAAAATCGTCAATTTATTGAAAACTCAGCAATTTGGGCTGTTTCGTGTTTTGACGGCACTTTGCTGGTAGAATTTAGCAAAAACTATCAATATACTGAAAAATCAGCTCTTTGACTCCCATTTCACGTTGGAATTATTAAAAACATATTTTATTTTGGTTTTTTCTTTCTTTTTTATTTATTTGTAGTTGTAGTTGGTGATGTGTATTTAACACCTTCATCGGATGCTGCTTCAGGCTGCTGAACTTCCGATAGCTTTTGTTGCAATTTGGTTGAATGTATAATACACAAGCGCTTTGTTGAAGTGTTTTTTTTTGCTTTTATGCAGTTTCAGGCGTCGTCGAAGCCCATCAATATATCCCTCAACCAATTGATGGCACAGTTTCCGCCATTTTTGTTGACGCTGTAGAAAATATAGAATCATTTTTATCTGATTTACTTACCAAACAACTCCCCCACATCACAACGGTCTGCTTTAAGATTCAGCAGAGCTCTTGCACTTCCGGATCCATGAAGTTTTCGATAATTTATACAAATTTTAACATGAAACTTCAATTAAACCGGTCGCAAACTGCACGAGCGCTGTCGAAAAAAACAATGAAAGCTTTTTTTTCTTTTTTATTAATTTGACAGACTGACAGTCAGGTGGTGAAAAATGCTGAGTGTTCAGCAATCTGAACCAGTTTACTGGTTTTCAGCAAAAACAAACGAAATTGCTGATTTTCAGTAAAACGTAATATTGCTGATGGCTTTTCAGCAAATTATTTTGCTGAAATCGATGATCGTTTTTTGGTGTGTACATATCGCTATCATGACTCATCATTGTACTTCAGTAGAACTCACCGTTGTGCCATCTTCTATTGCCATTTTCAAACAAATTGGAAGTCTAGTTGGCAGTCAAACTTTCCGAAATCCTGGCAACCGATAAGAATCGATGAACATTGATTTAATTTCAAGCTACATTGAGTTACTCGGTGCATCAAAGCAACTCAGAGTAGAGCTGTCTCACCCCTAGAAGAAACCCTCAAATTAGAAAGCTTAGCGTAAGTAGATTGCTGCTGATTTATAAATAAAACGTTTTTGTGGAGTACAGAGTTTTTGTTAGCTAGGAAGGGTTTTTGGACAAAATTTGTAGAAGGAAACTAAGTTTGTGAGTTTTAAACCAATTCTCAATGTAAGCCACTTAATTATATACGTTTTCTAGTTTACTTCAGGAAGCGTTTTCTATGATTTCCCGAACTCCTCCACCTAAAAATTGATTTATGTTGAAACCCGAAATTGGCTCTGCAAAGTCAATTTGATTGAGCCTCAAGCCTAAAAAAATTAACCACCTGAAAAATAAGACTACGACTAAAGCGCACAAGAAAATGAATTTTAGATCAATTGATGGAAAATGTTCGAAAATCTATAAAGAAATAACTCTAGTCTTAGATTTTCATTTTACACTCCCATGCCTTTCCGATCGCCAATGCAAAACTAGATGCACACAGAATGGATAAAAAAAAAACTGACTCCTATTCCGACCAGAATGGATGTAAGCAGAGGATTCTCCCATCTCGGAACGAAACCAACTTTATACTAACAAGACGCAGGCGGCGGCAGTGAGTGCCGGTAATCGTTCCTCCCTCGCAGCAAACAGGAATGAAGTTATTTAAGACTACCACCGCATCCAGACATACCATGCTACTGCAGCAGCAGCACCAGCAGCAGGCTAGGAAAACTTTATCCTCATACACTCGCATCCGAGCAAGTCTTGCTTTTTTTCCTCATCCCGTTTTTTTTTATGCCCGTCGAAGTTTCACTCCTTCGGGGGAGAGGATAAAATCAAGCGGAAGAAGTTAGTTTCTTTAGTGACTTCCCATGGAGTGTGAAAGGAGATTGTGCATTTTGTGGGCGCCGTTTGGTGGTAAATTTACAACTTCGCACGATTCGTGGAAAGTGGCTCTGGCAGCAGCAATTTAGCCCGGTTGTCAAGTTTTAAGTCTTGTCGTAAATTTTCTACTTACCACATCGATGATCTGCATCAATGTCAGCCCGAAGCTGAGCTGCAGTGGGTCCGACTCGTTGACCACCGGCCGCTCCAGAACGTTGTAGCTATCGAGCAGATGGTGCAGTAGTCGCTTCTCGTGGTAGCCGGCATTGACAACTGGAAAGAAGAAGAAGAAACAAAGGAAAATATTGGTAAGCGCCTGTCAAGTGTGAGAGGTCTATCAAAAATCTCTGTTGTTCCCCCCTCTCTGTCACGCTTCATTTCGCTCTCGCACGCATTCTAACCGGCTATCTCTTAATCTACCTGCAGAGCAGAAAACGGCAATTAAGTAGCAAACATCTAAATATACAACAATGTGTCGGTAATCCTGTTGTAGGTAGGATACCGGAAAACAACCCGCAGCGGCAACCGATGGATCCCTCCCCTCGTCGGCTGAAGTGGGCCAACATAAAGCACAATTGTGATATGTTCATGTAAAATGTTCAGGAGGTACGCTTCGAGACCGTGTCAATATGGGTGGAAAAGCGTTCAACACCATTATGTAAGTATGTAGGCACACCATTCCGCCGAAGCCGAGGCAAGCTCATCCGCACACTGTTTGGCGAAGGCTTATCGCTTTAATCTAATCTAGCCCAAAAGCCGATAAACAAAACATGCAAACAGCAAACTTCCGTCCTCCCCCCCGCTGGGAAACCAATCGGATCGAGTCAAGCTGTCGGGAGAGTCCTTCATTACTGGCATTGGGCTGCTGCCGATGCTTGCGATGGATTTAGTGGAGCAAAAGATTCAAACTCATTAGTCGCTGCTGAAATGGGGCTTTTTGAGAGCCCAGAAAGGCTTCACTCACTTCACATTCACTGCGGGGGAGGCTGGTGAAATGGCGGCAGTTGTTAATGGTAATGTTCCTATTATTGTTATTGCCAGGATCATCAACGCAAGGCTAGCGTGCGGGTTCTGACGGTGGGATGCGGAATTATAGCGATGGTTTTAAGCGAGTTCATTAGTTATTTGAAACTGCATGCTTTGAAAGTTGAAGTGAGGGGTTTCAGATTAGATGGGGGTTCCAATTGTAGAGAATGTATTCCGTACCTTTAGGCTCCCCGGATCTCTGATCACCTCATTTTCAGATGTATGTTCGTATCAGTATACATTCGAATCGAAATCCGGCTTAAGAATCTAGGACACATCACGTGTGGAACAACAAGAATGGATCAAATGACCCCGAACTCATTGAAACTTCCCAAGTAGCGCACTACGATCATACTTAGTTGTAGTTACTTGATTATGACTTAGCAAGTCATATTTATGTTATCACAACTGAATGGCAGCAAGTGTGCTACTAGGGTTTAGTCCCAAATTTTCGGAGCAGCAATTGTAAATGTCGTTCAGCAAGCAAGGATTGTCGGGAAAGGATATCTAAAGAAGCCAGCAGTAATCTACGATGAAATGTACACTTCTGCTCCAAAATTTACGGCACTTTGGATGTTTGTCGGCAATGGATTTACAGAAAAGAGACATTATTTACCAGATGGACGTGAAAAGAACTTGAAATAGGTAGCTCGTCAAATCTTCCGGTGATGTAAATAAGGTGGTTAAGGGCTGTTAACGTTCAATTTCGGAAACTTTTCTTTCCGTGTTGGTTTCCAATTATATTACGGGTCGCTGAAACGTTTAACGTATTTGACAATTCTTCAATTTATTTCGTGGTTCAACCAGAGGACTGAAGAGAACGTTAGTTCGTGAAGCCTGCCACTTTTGGTGTGGCGCTAGTGACGGATTTAACATTTTAAGCTCGGTTCACAATGGAATATATTTCTCTACAATTTTTACTTCTACCAACCTGCCGCGAAACTGCAGCGAAGCCTGAATGTTCTGTCAGAATACTTCACTGAATGGAAGATTTGTATCAACGCAGCGAAAACCCAGGTCATCCTGTTTCCACATTCTAATTCTCCCAGACTTGTCCCGCCTGAGAATTGTAAAATAAGCCTGAACAACACAACGGTGGAATGGACCAAATCAGCTGTCTATCTTGGTGTCACTCTAGACAGCAAGCTTATTTTCAGGGATCAGGTTGACAAAACTGTCACAAAATGTAATACTCTGTTGAAACTACTGTACCCATTGATCAACAGAAGGTCTACATTATCCCTTAAAAATAAGCTTGCTGTCTACAAGCAAATTATACTTCCGGTCATCGAGTATGCAATGCCAATCTGGGAGAGTTGTGCAAAAACACATCTCCTGAAACTTCAGAGAGTACAAAACAAGTTCCTCAGGATGATAATGAACACCCCTCCGAGGACAAGAACATCCGAGGTCCACCGTCTGGCTGAGATAAAAATGCTCGACGATCGTTTTAGTGAGTCTATCAATCGGTACAGGGCACGCTGCCTAACATCGGATCACCAGATCATTCGGAATCTGGTTCCCCACCCCTAGGATTTTCAAATTGTAGTTTTAGTTGTAGATTAGGTAGGTTATCAAATTTTAACAAACAATGCCCCAAGGGCTGCACTGACAATTTCATGTAAAACATAAACACACTAAACACACCAAACACAAACAATTCATTAACAAAGCTGAAGAGCCCACTGGGCTGAAACACTTAATCTGTAAAATTAGTTCATACGACAAAAAAACTGATAAATAAAAGCATATTTTACTACTACTATACTACTTCTACCAAACTACTAGTATCAGTAATTTAGAAACAACATTATCATTCTTAGCTGATAAACAATGAAAAACTACTATCGTTGTAATAACCACTACACTAGTTACAACACGAAAGATTTTTCTCGAATCAAATAACGGCAAAACACGACAACTTCCGTCGCGAATATTGTGTTTGCTGCATATAGCCTCCAATAAAACCGAGCTGTCAAATCAGCACCACACGCAGAACCAAGTTTTCGGCTTCACGATTGTTGTTCGTGGATGACAGCCGCTTCAGTCCTGTGGGTTCAACATGATTGCATTCTCGTTACATTTAGCAAAATGGCGTCGAGTGAAATGGAAGTGCGCAAACGCATTTTGTACGGACGGCAACAAAATCCAAATTTATTGGTACGTGATCTTGCCAAGAAACTAAAACTACCGAAAAGTACCGTGTTTTGTGTTTGCAAAACATTTGACCAGTGGATCGGAAGGTTGGAAGTGAAACAAATCGAAAAGTATGTTCGCGACAAATGGACAAGAAGGTGATAGCCATTATTAAGCAAAATCCCAATCTTTCTGTGCAAAATGTGGCTCGCAAAGTTGGGAAGTCCAAATAATACGTACAAAAAGTGAAGAGAAGGTTAGGGCTGGAGGCGTACAAAGCAAAAGAAAGGGCCCAATCGAGATGAAAAGCTACATTTTACTGCAAAAAGTCGTGCTAAGGAGCTTTACACCAATTTTTTGCAAACATTTTCTTGTTCATAATGGGCGACGAAAAAAAACGAACTCGAAGACTTCGAACAGCTTCCGGGTCTGGCTTTTTATACCACAATGCAAAAGATTGCCGTTTCCTTTTCGGACAAAACCAAAGTCCAAACTCCAGAAAAAGTATATACTCTAATTGTTATAATTTTGTTTTCTCTGTGCGTGGAGTAAGAGATGACAAGAAAAACTTGAGTGATCTCAGACGTTGCGAATCAAAACAAACCCAAAAAAGGAGATAGTTCCTGACCCATGTGTGCATCAAAACAGAGTGCGTACAATGTATCGCTACAATAACTATCACAAAGCCATCAGCGGTACTGAGCGCTTTCCAAAACGTCACTTTTTGCCTGTTGAGGTGGCGGATTAGTCCGTGCCTCGACCTACCACGCAGTGGGATTTTAGGCAAAGGGTGACGTCCTTGGTTCGAGTACTACTTCACCAATGCCCTTTCGCTCAATTTTCAATACATCTGTTCTATTTCCAACCTACCGTACACTGACGGAACTTTCAACACCTTCTCTTCGTATCTCTCATTCTAGCAAACATTACTGGCCACTCTTGGTGCCTCAACATCTCCTTCTACGCCGAAAAAGTATTTAATTTGGCAGACCATATGTAGTTGTGGCCGAAAGTTGAAGTGATATAACCTACGATCGCAGTGAGCAGGCCATAGCAACCGGAAGTTGTTGATAGTTAGAAAAATAAATTCAATCCTTGTTCAGACTTTGTACACTACACACGTATTTCATTTCCACTACAAGTGGTTATTTGGCCCAGAGTGTCCATAGTCTAGAAACCTGAAGAAATCGAAGGTTGATTCGAAGTTTGAATTTCTGAGGAAATAGAAGACTCAAATTCGGAACAATGGTCATCACAAGAGATGAGAAACGTGTTCGTATACGTCTGAACAAAATGGAGCAGCAGAACGGATGAATCGTACTCTCGTGGAGAAAGCAAGATACATGTTGAACGATGCTCGTTTGTCAAAGAAGTTTTTGGGCAGAATCTGTTTCTACGGCGGCTTATCTGGTCAACAGCTGTCCGACCTGGTCTCTGAAGTTAATTACGCCAAAAGAAGTGTGGTCGAAACGGAAGCCTCATCTTCGTAATCTCAAGGTGTTTGGATCAAAGCTATGTATCATATCCCAAAGCAGAAGCGGAAGAAGTTCGACCCGAAGACCAAAGAAGGTATTTTCATTGGGTACGCCGCCAATTCGAAAGGATACAGGATCTTAAATCCAGAGCTGAAAGAAGGAGTTATTAGCCGAGATGCACCAATGGTGAACGAAGGACAAGTTGCGTCAATTTTCCCGATTGAGCATCAGCAGCGAGCTGTTGAATTTACGGAACTGTACAATTGCATTGTACTTGAAGAGCAGATTGGTGCTAAATTGGCCGATCCAGCTGTTCTTGATGATCAACACATAGATCAGACAATCCATGTCCATGCCGTTAGTCCAGCTAATCAGCAGCAAGGGTTGAGGCGCAGCAGCCGGGAGTGCGTAATTCCAGGCAAGTATTTGAAGTACATATATTTTAGCACAGTTAGGGGTTCAGATGTTTCTTCGCAGTTCAATGTGTAATCATGACGACATTGACGAATTCTGCTGATCCGACAACCGTTACTGAGGCGTTAGAGCGAAATGACCGCAGGCTTTGGGAAGCAGCAATGACGGAAGAGATCCAAGCGCTGAAGGAAAATGGAACCTGGTAACTAACCGAATTACAACCAGGATGGTGATGGCCAGATCAAGAGATATAAAGCTCGGCTCGTGGTGAAGGGATGTTCACAGCGGCCCAGCATCGATTACACCGAAATATATTCTCCGGTTGTGCGGTATTGTACGATGCGCTACCTGCTGGCTTTGGCGGTGCAATACTCCCGGTGCAGGAGGTTAGGTGAAAGGTCCCTCCGCTCTTCACCACGTCAAAGGACATCGCTGCACTCAGGGCCGAGAATCCGGCCATCCAAATTCAAGCATTATTACATGAGTTCTTCACACATGACAAACATGGAAGCAAGCCACTGAAGGTGATTCTGCGTGGCTTTCCGGAATTCACTCCGCAGGCAATCATCGCCGAGCTTTAAGCGACGGCATTGAAGCCATAGAAGGTGTTCCCCATCAGGCGCCGGTTACAGACAGTTTATCGGGACCAACTCTATCTGGTTCATCTTGAGAAATAAGATTCCGTCACGATGACGGACCTGATAAAAACGCGGCCCCTCTTCAACATTATCGTCGAGTGGGACCGGTATCACTCGAAACAGTACAATGTGATGGAGTATGGCAACTATTTTACGTTTGTCCACGGAACCCGAAACTGACACATGAAACCACTTTGTACCGGAGCACACGCCACCAAGGATTGTGCCTCAATGGACGAATGTGTCCATCCGAAACCCACGAATGTGCCCATCCGAAACTACCCCAAACTTGCGGAGTTTTTGGCGATCCGAAAGCAGGCGTCAACCATGGCCCAGCCTGGTTAACGCCGTCTACCACCTCCGATGAACGAGAAGCACTTTCCGACGCTCCGGTGCCAAGTGCCAAACCTATTACTGCTCCAATTAAACAACCGCCCATCAGTCTCTGTTCAGCAACGATTCGTGGCAGACGTAACTCAATCCTGAACTTCGCATGTCCATCCCAGGCTACCGAGTTGTGCGACATGTTCGTTGTAACTTTGATGGAGAAGGAATCACGAATCGCCCTGCTCAACAAAATCCAGCTGCCACCAGCTTTCGAGCTTCCAGCCGCCGTTTATCGAAGCCAACGGAGTTGAAGTCGACTCTGCCGTCGGCCATATCACCATCATCGCGGCCTATTGTCCCAAGCAAGGCAGCTGCACTAATGGAACAACAACGGTCCTACAAAATGGTATCCGCAAGCTAACTTGGATGCAGGGTTATTTATCATCGCCGATGACCTGAACGCGAAACAAGAAACCTGGGGGAATAACCGAAATTGTACCATCCTATAGGAGGACATAAAGGGCGAACACGAAATTATTGCGACACATTCAACAGGGCATAACTTTTTTACCATTGGGTAAAAATCAACCAAATTTTGCACACTTTCTCATTGATGTGTATTGTTTACATGCTGTCAAACTCGAAGTCGTGTTTTTCGATTCAACGAAAATGGAGGTGAACCAACGCGAGTCGAGAGAACAAATTCTTTCCAAACAGCTGGAATTTCCTGACCTGTCGCACCGGCAGTTGGGAAAAATGTTGAACATTCACCATTCAACCGTCTCCAGAGTGTTGAAGCGGTTCCAGGAGCGGTTGACGTTGGACCACGGCAAAGGAGCTGGAAGAAAACCGGGACCGGAGAACAAAAGACGGAGGGAAAGGTGAAGCGGATGATTAAAGCAAATCCCAACGTCTCAAGCCGTGATTTGGCTAAAAAGATCGGCATGTCGCAGAGCTACGTCCAGAATGCAAAGAAGAGAGCTGGACTACATACATACAAGGTACAGAACTTCCCAAACCGCGATGAGCGGCAACAATCGACGGCTAAAACTCGGGCACGGAAGCTCTACGAGAAGATGCTGACAAAATATGGCTGCTGTGTGATGGACGACGAAACGTATATAAAAGCCGATTTTAAGCAAATTCCGGGGTTGGAGTTTTTCACCGGCAAGAGCAAGTTCTATGTGGACGACAAATTTAAGAAGAAGAAAATGTCGAAGTTCGCCTCCAAATATCTCATTTGGCAGGCCATCTGCTCTTGCGGACTGAGGAGTGAGCCTTTCGTGACAAAGGGCACAGTAAATGGCGAGATCTACAAATCTGAGTGCCTCGAGAAGCGCCTTTTGCCGTTCTTGCAGCAGCACGACGAAGCTCCGCTATTTTGGCCAGATTTGGCATCATGCCACTATTCTAAAAGTGTCCTGGAGTGGTATGAGGCCAATTCTGTCCATTTTGTTCCAAAGGACATGAATCCGCCAAACTGTCCGGAGCTGCGCCCGGTGGAGCAGTACTGGGCAATGATGAAGCGGGAACTTCGGAAGAGTAAGAAGACAGTCAAAGACGAGAAGGACATGTTAAGAAAATGGAAAAAAAAACTGAGAAACTGGTACTGGATGACACTGTAAAGACTTTGATGGAAGGCATCAAGCGAAAATGCGTTCAATTTTACACTCAAGGCTCCATCGATTAACTTTTCTTTTGACTTTTGAAGTAAATATATGTATAAAACTACCCTAAAATTTTGGTTTGATTCTAAACATTATAAGAAAATTGGCATGACATTTTCGATGTCGCAATAATTTCGTGTTCGCCCTTTAGCTGAAGTGAGCACTGCCAGGTGGCTGGCCAGCCGACCTGCGATCAAGTTGGCACTGTTAGGCGTTCGTGAGACATTTGGAAAACCGGGAGAAGATTGTTCGAGCGAACCGAAACAACACGGACGGGGGAATGTTCGCAAATCCACCGTGTAAGCGTTACCGGTCGAAAAGTGAGTTCCGGTTACGCCCTTTACAACTACGTAGTCAAGCAGAAACGACAGCTGGGTGTTGCTGGGGGGGTTTCAAAACAGCTCTTTAATATGGAACCTCGGATGGAACCAAATTCTGCCGATGTGCTTGAGCACGACGGTGAAACTAGCAAAGGTCAGCAGAAGTCACTAAACCTGGATTCCGGAATAGAATGGGTACTAGGTATGGTCTGGAAGCCATCAGAAGACGTGTTTAGTTTCGAATCAGCCTTAGAGTCAGCACCTTCCCGGATTGTGGAAGCCAGGATGCACCCACTTAAACGCCAAGTCTTACGGACAGATCATGTCCCTGTTTGATCCGTTAGGACTGGTAGCACACTTTTCGGTCCACAGGAAGATACTCATGCAGTGGATCAGGAGGACAGGATCGAACGAAAGAAGAAATTAATGTTCTATTAGTGATCAGGATTACAAGCGTGTCGTAAAAGCGTTTATGCGGAATCCCAATGCTTTGGTCTTTCGTTCCGAGAGACAAGGCCCTTGAGGGATTGCATATGTACAAAGTGCAGAAGGTTCCAAACGCAGACGAAGCCTTATTGTTTCATCGTGGCTGATGAGACTTATGTCAAGGCGGCCTTGCGGCAGTTCCCGGGCTACTGTTTTTTTTATCGCCCAGCACAAGTTTCATGTTCCGGAAGAAGTATAGAAGCAGAAGCTCTCAAAGTTTGCCAAGAAATACATGATTTGGCAAGCGATCTGCCCATGTAGCAAACAGAGTGCGCCGTTCGTGTCTACCAGGACTGTAAACGGGGAGATGTACCTCAAGGAGTGTATACAGAAGCGTATGTGGGCCCTACGATCGTAAGTTCCGATCTAGCTTCGTACCACTACTGAAGCCTCCCAAAGCACCGGAGCTAAGGCCCATCGAAAAATACGGGGCTATGATGGAGCAGGCACTAGGAAAACATCCCAAAAAGGTCAAATTTTAGGAAGACTTGCAGAAAAAGTGGGTTTCCGTACATTAGAAGCTGCAGTCAGATGTTGTAATGTTGTAATGAGTTGAGTTAAGCATAAGGTGTGAGCGTACGGTCCTGTTTTTGAAGTTGAACAAAATATATATGATGATATTGTTTTGAGAAGGAAATAATTTCTCATCAACATGATGCTCTAGGAGTAGAAAGCAATTTTTGCTAAATAAATATGTCAAAAACTTACTAATAAGTTATTTTTTATTCTATGAAAGTTTGAAAAGGATCCATCAATCAGGTAATTTTCTACAGCGTTTTATTTCCGTGATGCAATTTGATCAGGGGCACCCTTTAGTCAATGACACTGTCGTCCATGTTACACAGAAACAAAAGCGTTCACGAAAATGAAAACGGACCGTGAACTAGTTCAGATTACGTGATTGAGTTCATGGTGTACTTTTGCTTGTTCTCGAATTCATGATTGCAGTTCACGGATTTTTTTCCGTGTAGGAAACAAACGTTCACATGCACGAGATTGATTGTTTCTTGTTTTAACGGCACTTCAAATTGATCACTTTTTCAATAGTTGAATGTTTAAAATCAATAGTTTTCAAATTTGTATTCGACGGGTATTTAAAGTCTAGATCGATTTTTGCAAATATTTCGGAAATCAATCATCAAATGACTGGGTTATTAAGTGAAGTGCTTTGTTCGGTTTTCAACATCAATAGTAAACATTTCCGTAGCCATAATTTCCCTTACTTTGATCTCGTTCTTAAAAGAAAATTCATTCTATTTACACGCATCCCTGTGTTACCAATTTTTCGAAACACCCTTTAAATTCTAGTAGGTCACCTTATAAAAAGCTGAAAACTCATTCAAAATGAACCAATTGGCGTGAATAACGGGATTCTTTATCAGACAAACCCATACTTTTCGAACCAGGATGTTGGACCCGAATCGTTAATACCAGTCACCCACACCATTACCGCCTATAATCGTCTTTCTTAACTGAGCAATTATCCTTTTCCACCTTGTTCGCGCCGTATCCCCGCCAGGTTTGCAGAACTCGGAAACTGGGTAATTACTGTCATACCACACTTCAATCCCATGGCACCGGTGCGCCATTGGATGTCCAGGATACCGTAATAAAATCAAATGAAAATCATAATATCAATTGCATGGTCGTTTTTTCTATCGAACCGACGTCGTAGCCAACTGTGACCTACGCTAATTTCTCGCTCGATTGGAATGCTGCGATGTCTTTTACGATCCGATTAGGTCGTTTTTGCCCCGCAGGTAGTAGTTGTCATTCTGGCGGTGACAAGAATGACCTCGCCCTAGCCCCGCTCCACCCCGCTCTACCAGGGCGAATTTCTTGCACAACGAGATTCGATCGCCCTTCGGAATTACACGGCACCGGACGGAGGAGGTCGTACAGAGCACAGCTGGCTGTATGTCATTATGCCGTGGTTCGAGCTGCTAGAGGAGACCACTGCTGCAGTCAGTTATTAATTGCTGTTTATTGTTGGTTTAATAAAAAGCCATTCATTATCATCCTCGGCATGGAAGTTGGAAGCTCGGGCGACACACATTCACATTCACCGATGGTGACAGCAGTATGAGACCATCCGGGATCCGAAGGTGTGGCTGCATCGCAGCAAAAAGGAGCCTTGCAGTATTGTTGTGGTTCCAACAAAAGGGGTCAAATCGGGGAAGGTGATGGAATCATACACACATACACTGCTGGGTGTGGCCTGGTTTTTGCTTTAATTTGCATTGATTAGGCAGATAATGACTGGGAGGCCCTGGGCTTACAAGCTTTACTACACGGTAAATCTGAAGTATGCAATTATGACTTCAAAGTAGGCACTTTGCTTGAAGATTGGAATTATGCATTAAATGCCTAACAAGATTAAACGTCAGAAAGTGAATGAGTTTTAGGCATTTTGCAGCACGTGAAGATAATTAGAAATTATGCATTATGTGTAGGAACTAGTCACTTTCTGAAATGAAGATGAATAAGAAACTCAGCGCCAATGGCTCAAAAGTTCAGGGCTGTTTTTTTTGTTATCAACGGCATTCCGTATCAATTTCTTTCAAAACCCCGCACATGCAAATAAAATACACAATAAGGTAGGAATTGATATAAATCAATCTGAACGATCTTATTAAAGCCTGTCCATGATACTGATTCATGTTGGGCTAGCAAGAACCCGTTTTTTTTATTTCACTTTTTCCGTTGCGTTTTGGCAACTTTGAAAAGTGGAAAAAAATTATCACAATGAAACTCAAAACTGTTTCTGGCAACACTGTGCTACTTTGTTTATATACAACGAAACGCAAAAACACAATGTATGAAGCAATGTAATTTGCACGGTTAAACCTACGACGTTACCAGTTACAGGTCGGTATCGACTTAAAAAGTAGAAAAGTTACGGAATTTTGTTCAATATTACCAAGCGGAATTTTGACAATTGATCTGCATGGAACGAAATGTCACCTTCACTTACGGAATAATTGAGCGGAACGTTTTTCCGAAAGTAAAAGTGACAGCTCCAATTAGTTTGCGTGGAAACCTTACAAATTCCAATTTTATTTTTTATTCTTTTCAGGTGGGTACTGCTGTCGAAATTTCTTTTCGATTCTTTACTTCTCCGTTTCAGTAAACGGAATTTAACATGGGTTTGGGATAGAAAAATTAATTTCTTTCGAACACGAAACCGACCTTACCGGCTGAGCTACCAGACACATAATCTGCATCAAACCAAACCGGTACCGACAGCGCACTTCGTGATGGACTCGCCCTCCACCCAGAACAGCGAAAAGGAATATCTGGTCAAGCTGCTGGTCAGCGATCTTACCTACCAAAAGAACACCAGTGGTCATAATGTCAAGATCGAGTATCTGAACAAAGAGCAGGTTAGGAAAATCAAGGGAAACACGGTCGTAGTGCCCTGCGTAGACGAAATCACACTTAGTGGTCGATTCTACACCCTAAGTCGACCACCGTTGGTGCGAAGTTTATCCTGCGAGTTAACATGATGGTAAAGCGGCCGGAACACGATGCCTTGCAGGCTCCATTGGCGGCGGGGGTTGCAAATCGTCAGCAACCGGACGGCCAACTCAAACGCAGTTTGCTGAGCTAGCTGCCCACCAATGCAACAATCATTGGCAAAGTGCTAACCTAACGAATTAGTTTGACTACTGGTAGACTACTGTAGGGAAGAAGATGTACTTCCGAGTTCCGGTGACCCTCCAGGGTACGTTGAAAGACCCCATTGCGTGAAATTGTTCACTTACAAGCACTGTTGAACAGCATTCATAGCTAAATATTCTTCGCTCATCGACAGTTAAACGTCACCATTTTTCCCTTCTCTCCAAACGGTCTGCTGAACAACCTGTACCACTTTTAAGGCCGGTTGGCAGTCTATACAGGAGCTACAGCTAGACTATGTCTACCACGAGGCTATGTCAATCAATTTGTCAAAATTGAATCAAAATCTATACCCAGTTGTCTACTCTTATCTTGGGTATTAACCAGTTAAAAAGCGAGGAACGACTCATCACACAATCCACCCGAATCGTTCAAATGTTTGCTTGTGGTACCTTTAGCTAGTTTATAGGCTTTGTTTTTTTTTTTTTTGAAGATATAAAATGAAAACACACAAGAGGATCAAGATCAAAATGTCCAATAGGTGTGCTGTACAGCGGTATCGATTGAAAATATGTGGAAATATTATGATCATGTTCAGGACACGTACCCACCCACGTTTGTTGGTTACATTTTTTTTTAATATACAAGAAAACTTTTACTCATTGTAAGATAATGCAAATTAATTTATAAACAAACCTATCACCTACACATACGTTAATGAAACGCCTAACCGTATCCATTCCTGCTGCACCACGACTCCCAGAGGTAATCGAGGCACGCCAAACTCGATCTATTACGGTTCTTACAAGCTTTCATAATCTCCTGCTAAACCAAAATATCCAAAATGCAACAGTCCACTGACTCAGCATTCAGCGAATATTAATTCTCCCAGTAGCCATGCAAGTCAACCATACATTTGAAGTAAACCAGAGGACTGGAGAAAGCGAAAGTTCTTGAAGCCTGCCACTTTTGGTGTGGCGCTAGTGCCGATTTTAACATTTTATGCTCGGTTCACAATGGATTATATTTCTCTACGATTTTTACGTCTACCAAACTACTAATATTAATAGTTCAGATAAAACATTATAGTTCTTGACTGATAAACAATGGAAAACTACTATCGTTGTAATAACCACTGCACTAAGTACAATACGAAAGATTTTTCTCGAATCAAATAACGGCAAAACACGATAACTTGCGTCGCGAATATTGTGTTGGCTGCATACAGCCTCCAATAAAACCAAGTTTTCGGCTTCACGATTGTTGTTCGTGGATGACAGCCGCTTTGCCCTGTGAAGTAAACTAGCTTAGCAAAGCTTCTGGTGTAGTTTAAAAATGATGAATATTTATATTCGCAGCCGGAACAGTTGCAGACAAATATGGCAACTGCTAGATCAGTAGTGCGGTCGTATAAAATCCAAACGTACAAATCTAATAGCAAGTTCGATTTTGATCATGTTTCAAACTGGATCGAGTATCAAAATTGGTTCGGCTTGTTGTTTGTTAAACGTCAGTGTGTACGGTTTTATTTGTAACTCGCAGGTTGGAACTAGCTCCAACTTAGGTTCAAAAACGATTTCGATATAACAGGATATCTACAGCGGCACACGCACTCTAACATCCGTCAATAAGGCTCATCTTTGCCTTTAACTTTCGGACACCGTCAATGGCGGAACGAACGTCTTCCATCCATTCTCAGCAAAGTATACTGAACCGAGATCTTCCTGGGCAGAATGTTAATCCATTTTATCGAACTCCACACGGACTTTTGTTGCGTCACGAAATTATTAAGAATTTAAGGTGAATTGAGGAAGCATTCATCCAACTGCATTGCTTTTGTATTGGTACAATAATAATCATTGACTATGCGAGAGTATGTGTGCAAGGTATTTGTTTACTCAAAAACAAACAAATCTGTCATTCTCTTACATGGTAGGGGGCAAATCCACCTTGCAGAAGTTTTTTCAAAAAGCTTTGCTGATTTTTTCAAATTAATGTGAATCATCTGCCTTCTTCTTTTCAAATTTACTTTGCGCAACACTAAGCTAAGTTCAAACAATTTATTTAGATATGACAAGAATGTCTCATTCAGCCACTGGATGTGAATTATGCGGAGATATTATGTCAGCAGGCAGAAGAGCGGCAATACCATGCTCTAGATCCATCCCGGAAGTTTTGGGGTTTGATATTTTCTCGGCTTCCCTAGACATATAGCATCACAGTATGATAGTATTGGCTTTCTCAGTAAATTACTGTGGACTCATGCAGCATTAAGCAAAGAAACAAGCTCTGTTCAAGTTTGCATAGTAGACTTTGGATTGGTAACAAAATTGAATGGAAATTTGAAGGTTAAACCAGATCATGTAACTTATTATCGAATGGAAGATTGAACCGGAATGTTATCATATCATATACACAATATCGAATAAATGATCGATTGTTATATATGACCAGTTTTTTTTTGAGTAATAATAAAATAATTTTGAGTAATTTTGATTGTAGTATATTTACTTGATTTAATAAACGATCGGCAGTAATTCAAAGTCCAATTTTATTGTTTAACATTTATTTGCTTATTTACTAGCATCATCATGAAAAGTTCGTTAAAGAAACCATTCATCTTCTGTTCTACTTTAGATTCGCCACTGAGAACTGTCCACTGTAAACTTTTTCTTGTACAAACGAAGGCAGATCTGGTGGGGACCCGATGCTGGATGATCCTCCGTACAAACCCGCAAATTTATCTTCTTCTACAACCGACTAATCGGTAGCAAACATGTCGTCAAGTGGTATATCAGGCAATGACAATTCATATGAATCCATTATCGGGCGCTCCGCCAAGCTGGTCGAGTACTTGTCGAGTTATTCAGAGGAGTGCGCTGCATTTGAAACACCTTCGGTAAAATTGAAGCAGTCCGGAATGCTAGAATTGGCACTGCCCTCGAGGATGTGATCTAAAAAAATGATCAAATTGTATTTTTCACGATAATTTCACTCTCCTTGGTGTGAGATAAATAAAGTAAATGATCAAAACAACTGAAAGCGTACCTTCGATTCTTTCGTCCGGCTGGTTAAATTCAAATAAATCTGAATCTCTAATCGTAAGCTAAGTCTCCGAATCGGTCCTGAGTACTGCATACAGCCCTTTTTTGCATAATTGATCGCAAAACCGCGGCCTTTTGTTTTTTACTAGGACAGGTCCTGCCAGCTGTTAGTGCAAAAACAAGACCATTTAGCTGTCAAAAAAGACCGTTTTTTAATGGTCGCTGTGACAACCGCCTCTACCGCCTACGTTGAGTTATATTACAAGCAGTCAGTTTGTTGTTGATTTGGCGGTGTTGCTAGTCACTGCTTTTTCACTTTTTTCGTTTGTGACAACTGACCAAATGCGGAAATAAAAGTTCAATTTCGCAGTGGTTTAGTTAAAAAAATTAAAATTTTATATTAAAAGATTTAAAAGTAACGCGTATTATTTATTTGAATTTTTAATATCATCCTTTTCTTCCCTGTAAAGCAGTTTTGTACTAGTAGAGCCTCAAATTCGCAAACCTCTTTATTTAAAATATTGACAATTGTTTATCGTTTACTTTATTGAATATTACCAAGTATTAAAAGAATATCGACAATTTTGATAATATTTGATTTTGATTATTTTCAATGGCATTACTGTGTAAACATATCTGGCAACACTGGAGCGACCCCCGTATCATAGCAATCATAAATTTATGAGAGGTCATCTCTCTCTGAGCTGGCAGGTCCTGTCCTAGGTTTTTTAGTTTGAAACGATTTGTTTTTTGAATAGGGTATGTGTCCCTTGACTCAGCCTATTATGCAACTATCGAGTACATTTTTGATTATAACTCTTAAAGTTTTCAAGCTGAAGGCGAGATTCAACTAGTTCTACACTTGCTATGATACGTTTGATAAGACATTTGGTAGTTTGTATCACGAAAAGTTACACAACTCTTTTTATAAAGTCAGAAACTTTCAAGGGATATGGATTGAATGTCGGTCTACAGGCACCAAATTGGGATGCAACTTCGTCCCATTCGATGGATTTATTACTAAATGCAGTCTTTGTATGGGTTTTTTTTCTTATTCTATGAATTAAGGCATTGCCAGCTGCATTCGCTTTACTTAATACAAAGTTTCACAAAACAAACTAAAGTAAAACTGCTTTGAAACACATAAGTGATGTTCATATATGATTTACTAGCCATTCAATAATGAAAACATTATAATTCACTATACAATGGCTTAATTCCTTTGGTTTGTGTTTAGATGAGCCACTTCAATATAAACAACCGCAAACACATGCATTTCCACTAGAAATTTTACCAATAACAACCTTTTTACTACGCTATTGATACAACAGGCCATAGTTGGGAACATTCTAAAATCATTATTATTTAAGCTATGTGAACAGTTAGTTTGTAACGTGTAACTATTTTCTGCACATCCAGACTGCATTACTTGCTTTATCGATTCAATTAAGCCAAATTTAGATCACTTGAAGATCGTGTAGATCATCTGTTCAGCTTAACCATTGAAATCATGATGCCCCAAAAGTTCAAGAAATCGAAAATTACGCGGAAGTGAAAAACTATAAGTTGATTAATATTGTCTCAATTGCCTCGGATAACATCGGTCACTCTAATAGCAACATGATTTTGTTGATTATCGCTGAATTAATGACACATTTGGTACATAGGCCGAATGAAGGAGCTAAGCTAACATAACATCCCCTTACCCTATATTTGTTTTTCATCTCGTTGTCACGGTAATCGTGGGAAGTGTTGTCCGATATGAAGTTTCATTTGTTTGACTCATAATAAAAGTTTACGTTTTATCAATTATTTCAAGCATATAAACTCGCATATAAATCTAAACATGAAAACTTGTTAAATTTATATGACATTTTATTACTATCCCCTCAAAATTGAATTAGACTAGAGTTTTTTTTTTTTAAATTTTTGGAATCTTTACGTTCAGTATCAATTGACATCACTGGATTTAATGATTAATGGTCTTCCACCCATACTATTGTCTACACAGTGCACGATTGACAGCAAATCAAAATCGAAAGAGCCATTTCAACATTGAGAGTAAATTTAATATTTTATTACAAATATTACAGTTTCTGACAAGATAAGTGTTTCAAGTAGTAGTTTATCCAATAACTCGTGTCGTGATATGGTGTTTGAACTTAAGTGATGTCATGGTTTATAGAATCATCAATCAAAAAAAAATCTCGTTCTAAGACCACCAAGAAGAAGAATACGGTGTGGTAAAAGACGATTTTGAACGGAGCCATACAATGAGCAATATTGTGAGTTCTCAACTCCAATTTTTGGTGAAACTATTAGGTCAGAGCTCTGCAACAACGGGATGTGACCAGGTATGTAATGGAACGTGAGAGATTGGTGTTTTTTTAGTTTTGTAGAAAATTATCTCTTCTTACACATACTACCAAACATTTCGTCAATGATTATGAGCAACGCCATATTTGAATGACACAATATGAAGCCTTAATATATTTAGTCGGCGGCTCATAGGCAAACAGAAGCAGATATGGTTCCCAAAATATACATTTGCAATATCATTATTTTAGCATTTATATCCATTCGCATAAACAAAGAGAGCATGGGCACAGTATTAACGAAAAGAAAGGGTGTCAATATTTAGGGCGATCGCCCAATAGGGAGAAACCGGGAACTAAATAAATAAACAGGAACGATTGCTATCAATCAGCATCTTTATTTAGCCACTTCTTTCTTGATGTGATGTGATGGACTGTAAAACTGTAAGAGTAACACTACTGCCACGAGAGCACTGACATCTGCCTATAGGATTTCTCCTTAGGAGTGCAGAGCTAATAAGTTAACTTGAAATTCACCTTAGAAAAGCAACACCAGATTGCTGAAGAGAGAGTCAAATGGTTGTTCACAACAGGGAACATATGGGGTGAAATGGTCTACTGTTTTTCTATAGTGGCAGGCTTCAAAAAGCAAAGGTCCCATAGAAAAGTATACTCTATAGATTGAAAGGGTTCTGATAAGCGAATAAAAAAAAATCCACAAAATAGGTCTAGTGCAGTACACCAAAAAATTGGTGCCTTAATTTTTCCGCATTTCAATCTTTTTTTTATATATCAATATGGTGATTGGAAAAAAATCACAATTTTTCCAAAAAGCCAATTTATCTTCGTTATGACTACTATAGAACTATTTGGTCATTTGGTGACTTCCCTCAATTCCAATTTGCCGTTTAATGCATGTAATGGTTTAAACATGCTTTTTAAGCTGATCATACACACTTAGAAATTTTTACAGTATTCGGTAATTTTTTACCGAACTTTCAACAGCTGAACAGTTCGGTAATCCTATTTAACGGATTTCGGTAAAATTTGACAAGTTCCGGTAATTTTTTACCGGAATACTGTAAAATTTCACCGGAATCTGGTAAATCGGATTACCGAACGTTCAGCTGTTGAAAGTTCGGTAAAAAATTACCGAATACTGTAAAATTTTCTAAGTGTGTAATAAAAAAAAAAGAATGAGTCCAAAAACGGCCTTTCTAAACGGCATTTTAAATTCATAAGGGAAGGTCCATTATTAACGTCTTTTTGCGTGACGTAACTAATGGACGTTCCCTGATGTCGAAATAAAATCTTTGATAGGAATCAAAAGAATTTCAGGAAACAAAGTTTTACGATCGTTGTAAACAAATTGTGTAGGTTCTCATAAACTTTGCTAAAATATGGAACCTTTTGGCAACTCCTGGTGCCAAAATAAAACCAAATTGATTTCTAGTGGCTTTCATAAAACTTAATAAAGCTGAATGGTTTTGGAAATTTTACTTGAAACTTGATTTAGTCGCACCAAATTAAGCGCAGACAGCGCTACAGCGCAAAGAGCTGAAAACTTCAGATTCGGATTTATCAGTAAACATCCGATTTCTTCTGTGGTTCGAGATCTGGTGACTACTATATTGGAACATGGCACAGTAATTTCAAAGCTATTACCTCCGTGGCGTATGAATGTGGATATGAACAACAAATCACATGGATTTACTAAAACTGATTGTTATAATTCAATGTGGTACGTTTGAAAATCGAAATAGTCAAATGAGGGTTCATTGATTGGTTCCACTCATGACATCCAGGGCTAAAATAATCCTTGTAAGCCGTTTTGTTGATCTAGTTTTTCTTGTTGGATCATTCCTCCGACACAATTGGCAAGACGCTGAGTTTATTACGCTGTGCACATTTGACTAAAATGAAAAAAATGTCAACTCTTGATGCCATAAAAAAAACCAAACAGATTCCTATTTGCTTTCATAAAACTTAAAAAAAAACGTAATTGTTTTGAAAAGAGATTTCAAACTTTCAGTCAGTCAGAAAATGAATATATTTCTTGGCTCAGGAAGTACTGGCACACCGGTCTCAAGCTCGATCCCAAGCTCGATGTCAAGCTTAACGATTCGCCCCTTCTAACATAACTCAAACCAAAAAATATTCTGTAAAAATAACATAGAGAATCAAAACTACAATAAAGATAAAAGTATCTAAATGTAAAGAAATGCACAAGAGTGTATTGCAAGGTGCAAGCTGCAAAGTGTTCTTCGGACCTAGGGGTTCTATAACTGCGAATCAGTTTCAAATCACTAGTTTCATACTGATTTTTGGCGATATTAACGACTGTACTAGAAAGTATAAGCACACCTTATTTTAACGATCACTTGGAATATAATGAAATATTTCAACATGTTTTGGCTGCGTCCTTTTGTTTGCACATTTCTGAATGAGACAGCATCAAAAAAGTGCTCAGTTTTGTGTTACCTATCAAAATGCGCGGTCTTACTCCGGAACAACGAAAAAGTATCGTGCACAAATGGTGCACTGTGAGCGGACTCTCCTTGAGAAAATTGGCCAAGGAAGAGGGTGTAAGCGTCGGAGCGGTACGATCTGCGATTTGAAAATATAGAGAACAGTGTACGTTTGAAGATGCGCCGAAAAGTGGTCGGAAATCCGGTCCTGTTAGTCCGAATATCGGGATATCCGGATGCCTACAAGCAAAAACCAGTGACTTCTGTTCGGGATGTTGCGAAAAAACTAGGGACCTCGTCGAGTAACGTCATGCGTGCCATAGAAAGACTTGGGCTCGCAAACTGTACGATGCGTGGTTGTGTAGAAATTCTGGGTGTATAATAATGGACGATGTGAAACTAGATTACAAAACGCTTCCCGGACAACAATTCTCTACTGTAAGCGAAGACAAAGACATCCCCGAAACGGAGAAGGCAATTTTTACCGAAAAATTCGGTAAAGTTATGGTTTGGCAGGCAAAATGCGAGTGTGGTAAAACATCTAGTCCGTACATCACAACGGAGACGATGAACGCTCAGAAATACGTTAAGCAATGTCTCCAGAAGCGATTATTGTCGATGATCAGGCAGCACGAAGGTCAAGCAAAGGACACTTTAGAATTGTACAAAAGTCAAAATGTATGTTTCGTGCCGAAAGACATGAATCCGCCAGGCAGGATAATCGAGACTTTTTGGGCTTTAACCAAAGCAAAGCTTCGAAAATTCATAAAACCAGCGGACGACATCCAAAAATTTAAACAAAGATTTGCCAAAAGTGGTCAAAATTGTGGGACCACTGTGCAGAATCTAATGGGTCATGTTCGAAGACAAGCTAGGAGTCTTGGCTATGGTTAAATATGTTGATTAAACGAGAGTAAAATATCATACAAAACACAAATACAAATATTATTTGCCAAATAAAATTATTAAAACTTAAAAAAACATGACTTTTTTGTTATCTTGAAAGTGTGCTTATACTTTCTGGAACAGTGTGAAAAGCAATCGTGGAAGAATTGGCCAACTGCTGTTCGGAAAATGGTAATACACCAACCAGTGCGCAGATACTATGAGGAATAACTGTCAAAGGCAAATAAGGTTTTGGAGCCATATAATTAGGGTGATGGATAATCATCTACTCCGCTAGATACAAAAAACGGTACAGAAAAATAGGAAGCACATCATTAGAAATGTTCGCAGATCTGAGTTTGAAGGAATGGAAACAGTTGGCAAGAAATAGAGAAAAGGTAATAAGCAAAATAGAAGAAATATATAGTATAGTGGAATCAACGGATTCGGATGATCAGAGAGACTAGAAGTTATGCCTTAATCATAGTTACATCTTGCAGCATTGTATTGGCTCATGTTGGCTCTAAATCAATAAGAATAGATGTGACAGTGAAAGAGAAATATGTTTCTACCGTGTGTATTGAAGAGCGAGAAGGTAAGCTACATTATGTATGTATGTTTTCATTTTCATGTATTTCATCATATTAATTAAAATATGCCCTATTTTGTACAATAGAGCTTCCCATAATCTACCGTCTTGATTCATATTTCGGACAGCTTTGAATTCCAAACACTTATTTTCAATTTCACTTGAAAACCTATTATAGCTCCTATAGTCCCAAATTTGTTGATCAACACGCTTAAGTACCCAGGATGTGTGTCAGAATGGTACCCTTGCTAACAAAAACTTCCATTCCTGAAACATCTATCAAGATACTATGGGTTCCCTGCATATTCACTGGTAGATGTTGCACTAACATTCCCCAGCAATTGTTAGGACGTGGCCATGTGTACAACAGTGTGCTAGCTAAGAAGTTTTCTATAATGTAGGGAAAAGTATTAGACCCAAATACTTTTTCGCGACACTACATTGTAGATTACTCCTAAAAATCATAACTGAACGCATATGCTATGCTATGCTAATTTAGTTTAAAATATTAACGGGTTTTAAAAAAAAATTAAAGCCTATCCACGTTAAATTTCGGACACCAAAATAATAGCACCATAAAAAGTTCAAGTCACTGTCGATAATCAGTTACTAATCAATAGATTTTCCACGCTAATTTGAAGCCTTCCGGAGATTGTTGCAACCGTAACTATCATTATGAGCGCAATGCGGCAAAAAGGCACAACCCTTGATGGCTCACTTCCTCCTTCGCCCGCAGAAGGACTTCCTCCTTCCGAATCGGAACGGCAGTGGAAGTAATGGTAGTGGCTTGCGATAAAGGAAATGGTTATGGCTATTACTTTCAGCCGGCATGCAGCCGGCTTGTCAGTCAGGTCGGTTCTCTAATTCTGTGAATTTCCACATCCCCGTCTCCGCACTGTTCAAAACGGGGGGCGAAGCCAGCTGGGTCTCAATAACCGTCCGCATAGGAACCTAAATAATATCATGCTACAACGATGTTTCACATTCAACGAACGAAAAGCGCATATTGCGATATTAGAAGCAGTTTTTGGCTTCGACTTTCATTTCCTCCGCTCGTTCGGTTTGAATCGAATCTACCGAGGAGCAGCATAGCCCGCACACACACTCACATTATGTTGGATGCTTAAAGCTCTCTAAGCTAGTTTTGCGAGTAAATTTCAATGGAAGTCGTCGTCGTCGTCGTCGGCGGCAGTCGTTCCGGGAGTGCCTTTTCCAATTGAGAAAGCAACGACGACGACGACGACGACGACAACATGTGAATGGTTTGTCCCCACCGCAACCGTGTTCTGTTGTCGTGCAATGTGCTGGCTGTTGGGTTCGGGGTCGTTCTGGTTGAGTGTGCCATTTTTCCTTGTTTCCAAGGTTCTTTTTCCGCCTTTTTCTTTTCTGGGAATAACAAACAACAACAGCAACCGCATCGGCTACATGTAAGCTCTCGGCTTGGGGACAATCATAAGACCCAACTCTTGCTGATGGGTGGTGGGAGGTGCAGCGAGATATTTGCGTTCTGGAGTGGAAGTTATGTAACATAGCTTCAGATGTGACCTCACGGAGTTTGTTGTTTTCATTCCAGAAAAGATGCAACCCAGAAAAGTTATTGTTCATCTTATCGCTTGTTGATGTCACGATGCAAAACAACAATCAAAGGGGTGACTTGCAATAGATGTCGTACGAGTGAACAGGGGATTGGGATTGCATACTTTTGGGGCATATCTTCGGGCATCTAGATGTAGATGGCGGAACGAAATCACATTGCTGCTTAGATTTGCAGACAAGACATAAATCATTTTGGATTAACGTCAAGAAACGTAAACAAAGGTTCCGTGTAAAATTGAGTGTCCTGAAATACAAACAGACCCAGTATGAAATAAGCTCGCATTCGTAGGTTTGAGGGCACTGACATTTACGCGGCCTTTTGGTTAGTTGCAGCATTTAAAATTGCGAAAAAATGTTCGTCATTGCCGATGTTGCGATTGACTGCGTTTCATTCGAAATTTTGCGACAACAAAATCACAACCAATTGGCAGACATACAGTTTGAAAGAAATATGTAATATTATGAGTTAACAATGCACTTGTTTGGAATGCTAGATTTACTT
>JASCZW010006654.1:72500-86806 GCA_034211315.2 Aedes japonicus
GACCGACTGACTGACTGACCGACTGACTGACTGACTGACTGACTGACTGACCGACTGATCGACTGACTGACTGACTGACTGACCGACTGACTGACTGACTGACTGACTGACTGACCGACTGACTGACTGACTGACTGACTGACTGACTGACTGACTGACCGACCGACTGACTGACTGACTGACTGACTGACCGACTGACTGACTGACTGACTGACTGACTGACCGACTGACTGACTGACTGACCGACTGACTGACTGACTGACTGATCACTGACTGACTGACCGACTGACTGACTGACTGACCGACTGACTGACCGACTGACTGACTGACTGACTGACCGACTGACTGACCGACCGACTGACTGACTGACTGACTGACTGACTGACTGACTGACTGACTGACTGACCGACTGACTGACTGACTGACCGACCGACTGACCGACTGACTGACTGACTGACTGACTGACTGACTGACTGACTGACTGACCGACTGACTGACTGACCGACTGACTGACTGACCGACTGACTGACCGACTGACTGACTGACTGACTGACTGACTGACTGACCGACTGACTGACTGACCGACTGACTGACTGACCGACTGACTGACTGACTGACTGACTGACTGACCGACTGACTGACTGACTGACTGACTGACTGACTGACTGACTGACTGACCGACTGACTGACTGACTGACTGACCGACTGACTGACTGACTGACTGACCGACTGACTGACTGACTGACTGACTCGACTGACTGACTGACTGACCGACTGACTGACTGACTGACTGACTGACTGACTGACTGACTGACCGACTGACTGACTCGATCTGACCGACTGACTGACTGACTGACTGACTGACTGACTGACTGACTGACTGACTGACTGACCGACTGACTGACCGACTGACTGACTGACTGACCGACTGACTGACCGACCGATCGACTGACTGACTGACTGACTGACCGACTGACTGACTGACTGACTGACTGACTGACTGACTGACCGACTGATCGATCGACTGACCGACTGACTGATCGATTGACCGACTGACTGACTGACTGACCGACTGACTGACCGACTGACTGACCGACTGACTGACTGACTGACCGACTGATCTGACCGACTGACTGACTGACTCGACTGACTGACTGACTGACTGACTGACTGACCGACTGACTGACTTCCCTTGCCTATCCTGCATAGGGGTAGTATGAAGGTTATGTGCCTGATCGTATACTACCGTTCAATGCCCTCGCTCGTTTTCAAACTTACATCTATTCAATTTCAAAAGCCTGCCGTTCCCTTACGGATCTATCAATACACTTTCTTCATGTCTATTTGTTCTAGCAATAGGTTACCGTCCGCTCGTAGCGCTTTGCATGGGGATGATAAATTATCTGCTTCTGAAAAAACTTCATCAAAGATCGTTACTTCCGCGCTGGGGAGAATACAAAAATAACAATCAAAAGGTTTTCTGTTGTTGTTTGCAGACGATCTTAAAATTTATCTGGTTGTTCGAAGCCTAGCAGACAGCTATGAACTACAAAAACTTCTTGAAATATTCAGTAAATGGTGCGTGCGAAATAGCATCTGCGGTTCTGAGCATCTCAAAATGTTGCATAATATGTTTTGGTTGAACGAATAATGCCATCCAGTTTGATTATAGTATTGCTGGATCTCCACTTCAACGGGTTGATCATGTTAAAGACCTCGGAGTTGAATTGGACGAAAAACTACTCGCCACTTCTCAGGTACCATTGATAAAGCCAATCGCCAGCTTGGGTTCATGTTCAAAATCTCCAATGAGTTTCGTGATCCGCTGTGTTTCAAAGCTCTTTACTGCTCGCTGGTACGCTCAATTCTTGAGTTTACATCTGCTGTATGGAACCCCTACCAGGCTGTATGGAGTGCGCGGTTTGAAGTTGTCCAAAGCAGATTTGTAAGATATGCTTCGCGCCACCTTCCATGGAGTGACCCGTTGAACTTGCCTGCTTACGCCGATCGCTGTCGCCTGCTAGGGCTGGATACTCTGGCTAAACGAAAGAATTTCACGCATTATGTATTCGTTGCCAAGCTTCTCTTATCTGAATATGATGTTCCTGAGTTGCTGTCGAGAAACATTTATGCTCCGGCCCGAACTCTTCGACAGAGAGCGTTGCTTCACAAAGAATTACAAGCAACTAATCATGCTGCAAATAGTTCCATTGTCGCCATGATCCGTCAGTTCAACGTTGAATCCGACGAACTATATTTCAACATGTCCGCCTCAAGATTTCGTCACCGCTTGCTGAACCATTTTTAACGTTGACTTCTATTAGATTTAGGTACTTCATGTAGACCACAAAGTCCGATGAATCAAAGACAAATACAAATGCAAAGACAAATACAAATCTTCCATATTGAAATAATACATATAGGGTGTTCCGATCAAAATTTGGTCGACTCAAACTTGACGCATTTCCTTTAATCGTGCATTAAAAAATTTTGCACACCCTTCATTTTGAAGATGTGAACGTGTAGCATCATGCCTCTATTTTGATTTTGAGATTAGCACTTCAGTTATCAAAATTTCGTCGAAGCAAGAGAAGCAACGCATCAAAATTTTGCACGTGCATGGCGAAAATCCGAACTACTCTCACGCCAAGTTGGCGAAATTGTTGAATGTGGCTGAATCAACTGTTACCAACATATTAAAATTGTTCGGCGATCGTTTGTCGACAGCCAGGAAAGCTGTATCGGGAGGAAACCGAAAGCCGGATGCGACAGCAACGACAAAAAGAGTTGCCCGCTGTTTCGAGTGGAGCCCCAACCTCTCCGTCTGAGATGTCGCAAAGAAGCTGGAAGAGGCGCCTTCAACCGTGGATTAAGCTAAAAAACGAGCTGGACTGTCGACTTACAAGAAAGTGGTGACTCCAAATCGCGATAAATAAAACACGTCGTCCAAAGCACGATCACGAAAGTTCTACACGACGATGCTGACGAAGTTCGATGAAACTTACGTCAAGGCAGACTTTAAACAGCTTCCTGGACAGGAATTTTATACGGCAACCGGACGGGAAAAGGTGGCAGATATTTTCAAGCACATTAAACTGTCAAAGTTCACGAAGAAATATCTGTAGCAGGCCAGCTGTACCTGTGGCTTGAAGAACCACGTTTAAATTGCGACCGGAACCGTCAACCAGGAAATTTATCTGAGCGAGTGCCTACAAAAACGTCTACTGCCTTTCTTGAAGCGACACAATTGCTCCGTTTTATTTTGGCCGGATTTGGCATCTTACCATTACGGAAAAAAAGGCCATGGAGTGGTATACTGCCAACAATGTTCAAGTGGTGCCCAAGGACAACACGCCAAAGCTCTGCCCAATCGAACAATATTGGGCCATCGTCAAGCGGAACCTTAAGAAGACTCAAAAATCTGTTGCGAGCGAGAAACAGTTCAAGGCAAACTGGCGTTCTGCTGCGAATAAAGTGACCAAGGAGACTGTACAAATTTTTATGCCAGGTGTTAAACGAAAGACCCGGCAATGCGCATCTGGTTAAAAGAAACCTTAGCTGAATATTTCTCCAGTATTCTGTATTAACTGAACTTGAAAAAGAAAAAAAATTTGACTTTTTAATAAAAACTTTGATCGACTGACACACGTTACTGTTTGACCAAATTTTGATCGGAACACCCTTTATATTGAAATTAAACAGAAACTGCTCATGATTTAAAGATGGAATAATCTTCCATGGAAGCTCATCACAAAGATTTCGAGAAACATTGACTTTGTTTTTTTAATTCCTAAATCCCGCGTAATGGCCTATTAGACGCAGTGCCTTTCGGTCTATTGTCCCATTCGGCCTCACGGCCATAATATTGCTCAACTGAGCAGTAGACTTATACAATATCAGCACACAGGTAAAGGTACCCTTGATGTTATTTGGAGTAGAAAACGGTCCACCTGGGAAACGAAACCACAAACCGTCTGTTCAAGAAAGCTTCCATGAACAAACCCCGACTCTTTGTCATAAGTTCTACTTAAAAATCGTAAATAATTTATGATTATGATCACTTCTACTCCCCTCTCCCATTTTCCACCAGACGTAAATCGTTACCACCAAAGTCGAATCAGTATTTATTTTCCTCCAGTCAGTGCATAGGACGATGAGTCATTCCCAGCCCTGGGTGTACTTTCTGCTATCGATTCCCTCCACCAGAACGAGACAAAGAAGCTGCTCTCACATCAGAATCGAAATTGAAAATCCTCCCACCACCCGGTCTCCCAACCACCCCCGAAAGGAAAATCTCGCAATCGTAAACATTTGGCAAAAGGCTATTTCGATGAATACCACTGTCTTGGTCCTCGTCGTCGTCGTCGTCGGCGTCGGCTGCAAATCGGGGTCATCTTGGACGGCGCCAAAAATCCCACCAAATCCGGACCCTCCCCTGTTCTCTGCCCACCATCGACCAAAACTGGATCAAGTCGTGGGAATTCGAACCGGCAGCCCCCACTCGTTCCGACCTTATCGTTTTTAATCAAGGAAGCAGAAAATTAAATCCATAACTTTATATTTTCTTGCTTCGCCTTTCTCCCCAAGCGGTAATTTGGGCGCATATCTGTTACCAAGTGACTCCATTTGCCACAGCCCAACGACACATGACCTAACCTCAAACGGTAGCAGCTCGCAAACACGAGCCCAGAGTCCAGAAAACCGGTTGGTCGTTGCTAGAAGATGCCACCTGTTCCGGAGAGGGTTCTCAGACCCCCCCCCCTCCTTCACATCACCGTTGAAACATTTGCCGGTGAAAAACAATGAAAGGGTGTAACGAAATTGAATTTTCCATCAACAGGAGCAACGGTTGGCTGGCTGTGGGACCGTGGCGAGGGTGGACACGATTGCGATTGCAGTGCACTAAGTCGATGGTGAGGACCGCGGCGCTGATATTACTGAGCGGTTGAATTTTACTGCCCTTTCGGTTTTGCCACCAACGCCAACTTTTGGACGTTGGAATTCTGTTTAGCATATTCCGAGATTGTTGCAACTATGTAGGTCGAAAAATGGCAACAGGTTGGCAGCAGTAATCAGCATTCTGTTCGCATAATTTATATCATTATACTAATGGGGGAATGTTGCTGTTTTGGAATGTGAATTCAACGTTAAGCACACGAGAGGGACGAATCATAATTGCTTGGAACCTCATTTGCCTGGGGAATCTAAGCAAACTTTGGTAGCCGCACAATTTGACACAATCGTGTAATTTTCTGCGTTGACTAATGCACATAAATGGAATTCTATATTTTGTATAAATTTATGCGGTATTTCATGTTAATTTAATATGTTCCCTCGGTTCAATGAGGTGTACACAGGTCCATCAGAAGAAGGCATTTAATAGCAAAAAAACATGTACACATGTAAACATGTTAACACGTAAACAGAGCAACATGAGAGAAAAATTTATACTTCCAACCCGATTGCATATTATGAATGGATTTCTAAGAATCTAGACTCACTTATACCACCTCGTTCACCTGGTGATAAAAACCTTGACCGTCAAACGGAAGGAAGGGAGGCAGGAAGTTGTGGCAGAAGTAGCCTGGTTAATTCCAACCCTGGTTAACTCCAGGATTAATTGTTTGATGAAACTACTCCACCCCCTTTGCCACCTAACCATTGATGCAACTCTGGTGGTCTTGCGGATACCTCTTGTGCCCCTTTACTTAAAGCACTCTGTGTCCTCTTTAATTGTGATGCCGATGGGCATCATCCCCACTAGAACGCAGACCGCGTCGCGTGACACTGTGCGGTATGCTCTGACCACTCTCAGGCACATGCCGGCCCACCGTACTTCATAATAGACAGGGCGACGCTGTCCAGGAGCCTACGCTTGCGCCCCTGTTCCGCTGAACTATTCGACATCATGCGGGATAATGCCAATATAGCCGTAGACGTTTTCTTGCAGGCATAGTCGGCGTGACTGATAAATGACAGCTTATCGTCGATCATGACCCCAAGGTACCTCAAAGACCTCTTCGACTCGTTTGTGCAGTTACCTGCACTAATCGTCGCGTGTTGCCCGATTTTCGGTAGTTAACAACCGAGACCTCAGTCGTATGGTGGGCTAGCTCCAGTTTCCTGGAACTCATCCATCTCTCCATAATGCCAGTAAAGTCTGAGGGCATTAGCTCCACTTCTTCAATGGATTCGCCGTAAACCTCTAGGGTGATGTCGTCTGCAAACCCGACAATCTTCACCCCGTTCGGGAGCTCAAGCCGTAGTTTCCCATCGTACACTGTGTTCCATAGCTCCGGGCCCTGGATCGAATCTTGTGGGACTCCTGCGGTGATCACGTTTCTGACCTTCCTCTGTGTAGTACACTAGCACGCAATTCTACAAAATAACTTCTAGAATCTTGTACAGGTACCCAGGAACCTGAAGGTATTGAAGCGAGTCGGCCATGGTCACCCAACTGGTGCTACTTAGTGAACACATTTCTCACGTCAAGGGTGACCACTGCACAGTAGCGTACTAATCGCCTCTTGCGCTGGATTGCCACCTCAGCCGTCTTGGTGACGGACAGAATCGCATCCACAGTCAACTTCCCTTTTCAAACTGATTATTAGACAGACCGCCTATACCCTCAGTGTATTTTGTCAGTCTGTTGAGAATTACCCTCTCGAGAACCTTACCCGTTGTGTCCAACAGACTGACCGATGGATCCCTTGGTGGCTTCCCTGTCTTCGATAGCAATACTAGAGTCTGGATTTTCCAGGCATGCGGAAAGAAGCCCTCGTCCAAACATCTTTGCATCACCGCCCTGAACATTCCAGACACCAGTAAGATAGCCGTCTTGATGACCAGGTTCGGTATACCGTTCCCGGCGCTTTGTTCTTCTTCACCGACTTGCCTATCGCGAAGATTTCCTCGTTTGTAACGGTCGCCTCATCCCTTTCATCCGTGGAGCCGTTGCCTTGGGACAACTCTGCAGTTATAGGAGCCCAGGGTCTCTCGTCGTGGCTCGAAAAGAGTCCCCTAATGACTACCTTCAGTAGCTCTGGAGATTGCTCGGTTGGAGCTGTCGTGCCCTTGATTTTAGCCATTACCACCTGATAGGCATCACCCCATGGCACAGTGGGCAAGAATTGATCAAAACTGAGGAAAAAATCTGTAACTTTTGTCGCTTTTAAGAGCGGCTTGTGAACAAGGCTTCGCTCTTGGAAATTGTCTGGGGAATTGAATGGAACTGGTTTTCATCACCGCACGGATATGGTTGTGGGGTTATAGAGCTTAGTTTACCCAACTTCCTCTTATATTCTTGAATAATTTTTAGACACCTTTGCTAGGAGAGGCTCAAGATCAACAAAATAGGACTAGTCCTATGAGAAATTTCCTGGAAAATTGAATAGATGTTGTTTCAACCACCGCACGGCTCTGTGAACAAAGATATTACTGAGTTAACCCCAGTTTAACCCATACAATTGAATTATTTATCCTACGAATGTAAGAGGAAGTGGGGTAAAATCCAAATGTAAATCTTTGTTCATAGAGCCGTGCGGTATATAAAACAACCTCTATTCGGTTCTCCAGGAAATTTCACATGGGACTAGCCCTATTTTGTTGATCTTGAGCGACTCCGAGCAAAGATATCTATAAATTATTGAATAATTTAAGGGGAAGTGGGGTAAAACCAGCCACATCTTCATTCACAGAGCCGTGCGGTAGTTAAAACAGCTTCTATTCGATTTTCCAGGGAATTTCACATGGGATTAGCACTATTTTGTTGAACTTGAGCCTCTCCGAGCAAAGATATCTATAAACCGTTCAAGAACACAAGGGGAAGTGGAGTAAAATCAGCCAAATTCTCGTTCACAGAGCCGTGCGGTCGTTGCAAAAACCTCTATTTGATTTTCCAGGAAATTTCACATGGGACTAGCACTATTTTGTTGATCTGGAGCCTCTCCGTGTAAAAATATCTATAAATTAATCAAGGATATTAGAGGAAGTGGGGTTAAATAAGCTCTATAACTCCACAACCATATCCGTGAGGTGATAAAAACCAGTTTCATTCAATTCCCTAGGCAATTTTCAAGTGAAAATGGCCTTGTTTACAAGTCGCGCTTAAAAGCGACAAAAGTTACAGATTTTTTCCTTAGTTTTCATCAGTTCTTGCCCACTGTGCATGGGTTCGCATTGGCCCTTAAAGCAGGCTCGTCCGCTGACCTTTATTTCTTTTTTAAGTGCTACCTTAGCGGTTACTAGTACCACGCGACGCTCCGTTCTTCCCGCGTCCGACCGCGCTATTTGCATCCTCTTTCTAGCTCGGTAGCAGATTATCCGGAGGTCGGCGATCGTCTCTGTCCACCAATAAACCGGTGACCTACAATCCCTAGGATTGACCTTTCTGGGCATGGTTGCGTCGCACACTCGTGTAAGTAGTGCTACGAGCTGATCACCGCAAGGATCCTGGGTAACACTCAATATCTATTCCCGATCAAGCGCCTCTTCGAGTATTTCTTTATCGAAATACGACGTCCTCCATCTGCGGACAAACGGAGTGGTAATCCTATAGCAAATCACCAGGTGGTCGCAATGAGCGTATCCATCCTCCACTCTCCAGTCGCTTAACAGCCCAGGGCTGCTGAACGTCACGTCGATAATCGACTCCGCTCCATTTCTATGGTAGGTAGTATTAGTACCTACATTGCACTATGGGGAAAGTGGTGGCCAAAAATCGAAAAATTGACTTGCTTTGAATGACGTGTCTTGTATACCATTTGATAGCCAGATAGTTCAAACCTAGATTCCCAAAATGTCAGCCCTCTGTGATGAAAACTCATTGCGCCACAGACATCAGTCTTAGGAAAATTGTGAAAATTGTAGAAAAAATGCATTTCAAACAAATGCAATTTTCTCAGTGAATAACGGTCCAATTTTGGAATTTAATGCACCGTTGGAAAGGTAATTGTCTAAACTTTAAAATGAGTATGTTGTTGAGGTTACACGGTTAATAAAGATTAGTAAAAAATGGGCAAATATTGAAAAAAAAATTTTTTTTGCCTAAGTTGGACTATATCTAACGAGCAGGGCCGAGCAGTCTCAAGAGACCACCACCACAGTTTAATTTGGGGTCTCTACTATCTGCGGAACGAGATTCCAGCTGCGCATAGCTGCGCCTGCGGATGAGCGTCACTTTGGCACAAGGTCGAAAAAATGGATATTTTTATTTATTTATTTTTTGTTAATTACAATTATCGATTATGCGAGCAGAAACCAAAAAAATCGTACAAATTAAACACTGCTTGAAAGGTGGAAGTGTTAAATGTCAAATTAAGTATTAAAAATGTTACATACTTAATTATTATTTTTGTTAAAAAGGGTAAAAACAGACCGAAAATTATCATTCCATATAGAAACTGTATCTACATAACTGGATTATTATCTACCTACTACCTTTATACCTACTGCATAATGCCTACCTACTAGCTACTATCTACCTACTACATAATACCTACTTGCATTTAAAAGACGAAGACAATATTTTCAAATCATGAGTTGGTTTTCGGCTTTAACGCTAACAACGTGTACCTATATTGGTTATTTAATCGGAAAATAATTGTTTGTGATATTATGGAACATAGGAGTATCGTATTACTGTTTGATCCAAAAGAATCTCAAATAGTCAATGCAACAAAAGCATTTGAATATATCAAGGCAAAATATAATATTAATCTTGCCAAAGAAGAACAACTCCTTAAAAAGTTGAAGTACGTAGCACAACATTTTTACAATGCATGGCAAAGGCTCAGCGCAAACAAGACCGCTGTGAGAAATACAATAAAGATTGGCTCGACAGTCATTTGGAACTTGCAGAGTACATCGCAGAAACACCTTCAACGTCAACTGGTCGTGGACGTCCACAAAAACAATTTGATGAACTTAGTGATAGAAGTAAACGAAGGAAAACCGATGAAATGTTTGGCGGTAGTGTTGACACTATAGAAAAGGCTTTTTTAGCCACAAGAAAAATTGCATATAGACATGGCGATTCAAACATGGTGAATTTGATTGGCCATATTCTCAAAAATCGTGAAAGTGCATCTAAAATGTTTACGACTCTAAAAGATTCACATGGAATGATGTCACCTGAAGAAGCATTCGAATATTTTTTAGACTGCGATTTTTCTAAATATGCATATGAGCAAACAGTTAAAAAGAACCCATCAAGGTTTCCGAGCTATCATGTAATCAAGAGCATGAAAAAAGTTTGCTCACCTTTAGCCGAGTCAATCGAAGAGTTATCATCAAAAATTCAGGTAGATATAAATATCCACATGTTTTTCCAGTACACCCATTTCAAATGTTTCTTTCTTTTCAGGTCCAATTACAGGCACTCATGAATCATACAGCAGAAAGAATCATTCAGATCATCGATGCGGAAATCGTCCAACAAATGATTACCAACGATGAAACAGAGCTAGTACTTTTAAGCAGCTGGGGTATGGATGGCTTTACAGGCTATTCACAATACCACCAAGCGCTATCAACGCCAAATCAAAAGGATGACAGTGACGTCTTTTCAGTGACAACAACTCCTATACAACTTTATTATCAGAACAACAAGAAAAGGATTTTGTGGCATAAATTGACACCCCAAAGCATTCGGTTCTGTAGGCCTATTATGCTGGAATTTATCAAAGAATCTAAAGAGATGGTACTTAACACCAAGAGATACATTGAAAATCAAATAAGTGAGCTTGTTCCAGTAAAAATCCAATTATCGAATGGCGAGTTTGTTTTGGTTGATTTTATTTTCGTTATGAGTATGATCGACGGCAAAGTTCTAAATTATGTAACCGATACTTCTTCCATGTCCAACTGTCCAATTTGTGGCGCTACTCCAAATGTGATGAGTGATATAGAGGTAATACTTTTTTATCAAATTCTAACTGCCATAGAAATAACATTGATTTTTTTACTTTACAGAAGCTTGAAGCAGGATACGAATCGAACGAAGATGCTCTTCATTACGGCATATCTCCACTGCACGCTTGGATTCGATTTTTTGAGTGTTTATTACATATTTCCTACAGGATGGAAATTAAAAAGTGGAAGATCACGAAGGATTTAAAGGCCAAATATCTTGATCGGAAAAAAATCATTACTGAAAAAATGTTCGAAGCATTCGGAGTACGAGTTGATCAACCCAGGGCAGGCGGAGCAGGGACCAGTACAACAGGAAACGTGTGTCGAAAAGCATTTTCAAATCCTGAATTACTTTCCAAAGTTTTGAACATCAACGAAGAACTTATTGTTAGATTTCGTAATATTTTAATAGTAATCAATTGCCAAGATCCGATCAATCCCAAAAAAATGGATGACTATTGTAAAGAAACATATCGGCAGTATATTAATTTGTATGATTGGTATAAAATTCCAGCAACAGTACATAAAGTACTCGCTCACGCTGGGAGCATAATAATCCATTCACCGGCTCCTCTTGGCATGTTAGCTGAAGAAGCAGCAGAGTGCCAACATAAACTTCTAAAAAAATGTCGTACCCATCATGCTAGGAAAAGGTCACGAGTTGATAATCTGCATGACGTCTTTATTCGAGCTATGAACTCGTCTGATCCTTTGATAAGTTCAATAAATCTAGGTAATAGAATGCGAAAAAATGTATCACTTGAATATCCAGATGTTGTAAAATCACTTTTAGTATTCGAAGATCTTGACAGCTCTGAAAATTTAAACACTGAAAGCAATGTACTTGACGAATTAATGGATGATGTTGAACAACTGGATGATGATTTTGCTCTTGATGAAAATGTAGAAAATGAGTAGAATTGCTTGTGAATTTGATTTAGTTTTAAGAGAAAGTCAATAAATAAAATTTATTATGACAATTTATCAATCAAAATCATGTTTAATTTTGTAGTGTATTCATCCCTGCAGTGTATAAAATGGAGACAAATCATCAACTTAGTTAAAGATGGTGATATGCGTTCAGTAAAAATAATGGAAACATATAAAAAAGTATCTTTTCGACTAGTTTGAATGATTTATTTGTACGGTAAAAATATTTCAAGGGGGGGGTCGATAAGTTTTGGGGGGAGTGGGGAGAGGAGGTTTGATATACAAATAATTCTTCACCAAAATACCTGATCGATAAAATAATACTCTCACACAAAATATTTAAAAAAATGGTGGGGGGGTCAGATCTTGACAATGAGGGGGGGCTTTCACCTTCACCTCTCCTATTTAATATTATGCACAGCAACCTTATTGTAGTTTTGATTTGCATTTGAACTGCCCCTAAAATTAAAAACAAACGTTCAAGTTTTATTGTTCAGGAATACGTATCTCATTACTGGGTTAAATACTAGTTACACCTTCCGGATGCGATGGAAATACACAAATATGACTAATTTTATTCTAAACTTACTAGAATACTATCAAAAAATGCGGAAAAACCAAAAAAAAATTTTTGGCCACCACTTTGTATGGAGCCGCCCCATAGTGCATTGGCTTGGTCAACGTTGAGCCTGGCCAAGGCCTCAAGCAGAATCTGCCCCTTGGGTTGACGGTTAAGGCTACGGCCGGTTACCTCCGTTGTCATCCGATTGACCATTTGTGAGAACTGATCAATCGACCATCTCGGCGGCACATCACAGCTACAAATGAACACGTTCACTTTTGCAACCGCGAAGTCCTCGTTTGAAGTGGACACAACCTCTTGGACCTTCTCGACAACCGACCGTTCCTCTATCACTCGAACCAAGAGACAGCACACAAATGCATGACTATATTGTACATCGTACGAGTTCCAGTTCCGTTCTGTTTCGTTATTTACCGGTAACGCTACATGCAAAAGATCGAGCAGTTCAAACGTTTGCTTTCTTCGACGAAGGATCAGGGCTTACTCTATTAGACAATGAATTAGCAGAGGAAGGCGGCATGCTACCACTATGTCTTCGATGGACTGGACAAGTGGTGCAAAGTGAGTAAAACTCTCGAGTCGTTAATCTAGGAGTCGCTGGTGTTCATAATCAGAAAAGATTCCCTCTCACATCCGTCAGGACCGTCAAGGAACTTCTGTTGCCACTCCAAACCCTTGACGCTACCGAATTGAAACAGCTCTATCCGCATTTACGAGGACTACCGATCAAATCATACCGTGACGCCCGACCACGAATTCTTATCGGCATGAAACACGTTTCCGTCGGAGTAGTTCTGAAATGTAAGGAAGAAAACGTGGAAGACCCTCTTGCTGTCGAAACCCGCATTGGCTGGACGGTCTGTGGAAAGCTGACTCATAATGCAGAAGATTCTGCGCAGTGTATGGTTCACGTTTCAACGGACACTCAAGACCCGGACGAACTTCTTCATCAGGCTATGAAGGCATACTTTGCATTAGACAGCCTAGGCATCGTCCACCCAAAATGAAGTCTTCTTCTCTCTTCTGAAGATCAGCATGCCAAGCATCTCCTCGAATCAACAACCAACCTCCGTGGCAACCGCTACGAAGTAGGATTGCTGTGAAGACACGAGAACATCCGTTTACCAGAAAACCAAGCGATGGCTTTGCGTCGTCATCAGCAACTGCAAACGCGAATGGAGCAAGATCCTCTGTTAGCAGAAATACTAAATGGTAAAATATCCGACTATGTAATCAAGGGGTATGCTAGAAAGTTGGAAGTAGAGGAACCTAGCCATTCGTATCCACACTTTTGATATTTGTCCATTTTGGATACGTTCGTGAGATGATTCATCAGATTTTGATGCGAACTGAAGTCCAGCATTGACAGAAGTTCTCAACACAATAATGATAAATTGCAGGACAGAAGAATCAAGATAAAAATGTGTCATAACATCCGATTGTTATTTAGGAAAGAGACATTGCGTTGCATATATATTGCTTTGTATGCAACAAAAATACATTCAATCATGTCACATGTTGCATCTACTGGAAAGAGACAATGTTTGGTCTTATCCCTCTTTCTTTTTCTGCTCTTTATATATACACGGTCACTGATACTAATTTAAAATTGAGTCGAGTTCAATTCAACAGTGAAGCAAGAAGAGTTACGCAGGGAATGCGTGAAATTGTTTAATATTTGAGTAAATATAAGTATGAGTGACATTTACCCATATCAGCTAACTTCCTCAGTCTATCGGCAACTCCACTTTTTGCTCTTCTAAGTCGAATTTGTTTCATCTCGTACGTGTGGGCGAGCTATTAGATATTGTTCATCTTTTCAACCATGTCCGTTTCTATTTATTGCGTACGTTTCATCGAAGCTAGAGATGTACTGTCAATA
>JASCZW010006655.1:0-86759 GCA_034211315.2 Aedes japonicus
CGCTAGTTCAAATATTTAATTAAACATTTAATCATATGCTGAAACGGCCTGTTCCCATACGCAGGCCATTGATTAATACGTCCAAACTACAGTACTTAATTAGCATTGTTTTTATTGCGTACAGCGAACCAAATTAAATTATAATATTTTTAAACAGGAAGTATCTTCCTCAACTTCTCGTGATCCCAGTAGTGAACCACTGAAACCAAATATCCAGCTTGCACGAATTTCATAAGGTCTCAACCATAGACTAACTCTAAGCACCAGTAGGTCTCCAGCACAAAAACGATCTTTTCTTGGCTCAGACCAGCGCTCGAACATCGTCCCAAGCGTTCGGTCCCAAGCTCAATAATGCACCTCTATAATGAACTTCACATGAACACGCTCTCAAACACTCTGTCAAAACAACACAGCAAATCAAAACAAAGCGCGCAAATACGTAGCATCACGGCGCCGCGTCTAAGGTGTAACTGGACCAAGGGGTTCATTGCAACAGCGGTCCAATTCTCAAATCGCGCAGTTACATATTGATCGTTGGTTCAACCCCGGGTTCAACTTATGAACGATGCTTCTGAATTTCGCAAGGCAATGAATTACAACGGATTTTTGTCTCCACTTCGACGTTGTTATTGCACGCCTTTAAGCTCTACCATTACAAGTGCCGATATATGCCAGTGGGTAAGTCACTGGACTCCAGCATCCCTCAACGTCCAAGGTCACGAATCCAGGCCGCTCCATATACTTTATCTTTCAACATCATTATACTTCATAAGATATTGCTGGTCGCAGTTGTGATTGACTCTAGAAGTGCTTTTACGCATTTTAGTGTGATAGCGCACGTCTACGTCAAACCGTTCTTGTTGTCTTCGGCAGCATTTATCCTCTATGCCGAAAGGTTTAAGTCCACCGAAGACAAGGAAACGACTGTGACGTAAACGCACTTGTATCACACTTCTTTCTGTTTTTTGTCGGAGTCCATTTCTAATCTGCAATCAGCAATATATTTGATTTATGAGATTCCATTCTGGTGTCTTACAGCAAATAATCATAACGCAATCTTATAAATATCGAAAGCGTATTTCGCTGAGTGAAGCAGTTTCTGCTAGTACCAAAGATGACGAGATAGTATCGGTGTTGAATCAGAGTACCCAGCTAGGCATCGGTGTTGCTATCCAGCTGTTAACTCCTGATTTGTAGAAGTTACTCTCCAGCTTGTTGCTTCTAGAACAGTATCAATCAACACCTGATGTTTGTTGGGTAGGTTTGATAGCATTCGGCAGGTAATATAACATCGAATAGAAGTTGCTTGTGATTGAGCTGCAGGGTCTTTTGTAAAGCAGTATTTCGAAGCAAATACACACACTTTTGCCACACGTCCCCATGCACGGGTAGAGTCAAGGCAGGAACAGATCCGCTAACACATAACTTGTCACTGTTCGCATAAACTATACCCATTACAACCACAAGCATTATATTGGTTGCACTTATTCAACCCAAATCAAGATCGGCAATGCGGGATCGCAACCAATTCAACACTTGTTATGTAACGAGTGTTGCATACTCGTTCTGCACTACAACCCATATTACTTGATATAGAGTATCTTGATATCAACGCCACGCACATTATTTCCAGTGAAAACTTGATGTATAGATGCTGGCATCACAGATAGCTCTATATCACAATAATATGCTGTAGTGCGAACGGGGTGTTAGCATTAGCTGAAGAATGCAATGATTCATTACCAACGCATTAATGCTACTTGAAGCAATGTCTCATGGCTATTACAAAAACATAGCATTAGCCTGGTCTTACGGCCCTATTCAGCTTCAATCCAACTTCGATGTATGCACTAGACGTGACATGCTCTCATGTATGCATATGCTAACAGCCTTCTTGGTACTTGGGCAATCTTGAAAATGCGAAAATTTAGTCATAAAATGAGTTTATCAGATGTACCGTGCACGGGGTGAGTAACCTTGCCACGTTGTGTTTGTGTTGATCAGTGCGAATGTGTTTCTGGGGTGGCAGAAGGTGTTTTTGCGTTTTCATCATCATCGGTAGTTCTGAGGTAGTCATCTTGACTACTATTCCATGGCAGTTTAATGGACATCCTCTGTAACGTCAAAAATGTCATTTCTTTATTCCCTAAAAATGAATAATTTTGAGTCTTTATTCATTCAGGGTGATAGAAAAATGCATAAAAACAACACTAAGTCAACCACAAGCATTATAATATTATGTTGGTCGACCCAAATTCGACAGTCGGCTAAACTGTGCTGGCATCAAGTTGACACAGATGGCGTTGCTAGCAAAGCACATATAAGCTTGAATCCGTAGTGATGAACATTACCGAGGCAGTGATGCTACCACGTGATGTGTTATGGCATTACATAGTATATGAATTATAAAGGCATCAGTTTGCCCTATCAGTGGGGCACCTGAGGTAAGTCTCCCGAGCACGCTTAATGACACCACCATCAATGAGGCACGATAGACCGTCACAACATAATTCTACATGCAGATGATTCATATCTGGCACCGCCATAGATCAGGGTGGTTGCTTGGGTTCCCTCTCAGCACAAGTGATAATATCTGGCGGTGCTAGTTGTACCTTGAGCTTGTATTGAACATCCCAACGTTACGATACATGGTTGCCATTGCAAGCCATACATTGAATCCGGTGTCTTGATTTGCTTGACGACACAAAGCTGCTTCACTTTTAAGAAACTATCATTACGTACTCGATCAACCTATAGACTACAATGGTATCCGGTGCCTTTACTCACTGGCTGCGATGCCCAAATTGACGGCAGATTATGTGCAGGAGCTCACACTTTCTCTTTTCTGCAACTGTGGGTCAAAAATCTACACGCGATGAATCGCTGCCGCAACGTCACCGGATACAGATCTTGCCAACATTGGCGCTCAAGGAGATGGGGCCACAAAAATGCGTCCTGGCGGTTTCCAGTAAGTATCAGGCAATCGCTTTGGCATTCAGGATACAGTCGGTTTGTCTATCCAGCAAGCTAAAGATCCAGCTGCAAGCTCAAGCACGTCAGTCTTCCGCGAAATCTTGGTGCTTGCCGGTGAATCTCGTAGCCTCGAAGAAAGTTTAGACATGGTCTGTAAAGTGGGAAACGGAGAAGAAATCGATACGGACCAACCCCGAGTATGCCAAAGGTGATTGTTACATTTGAAATCTGATTCAGTACCTGCTTTAATCCACTCATTTTAGATCCGGGAATTGCTGGGTGGGAACGCCAAAATTCCGGAATGTCTGGCACAAGAGAGTTGAACGGTGATCTCGCTTCCTACCCACGGCGAATTGCTGCTAATGAGTCCGGAATTCTCTGCAGCGACTTGGTAGCTAGGTTGCTTAGCGAAAAAGCCGTAAAGCAATGCTGGTGACTCGTCCAATCAAAATAATCCCGAGTTCAAGCTGAACACTTCATAAAGTCCCATATGCTGCATCATTGAAGTTATGTAGGGTTTGAATAGGTTCTCTTCACCATTGATAGAAGTGACAGTAACAAAATTCTCGGTGCAAATAGCAAGAGAAAATCTGGAAGAAAAGTATTTCTCTTAAGCTTATTGGCATGCGGATACCCCACCACACAGGAAAAAAACTTGGTTTACGTTGCGAAACATTCTTGCCACCTTTCCGTCTCTTGGTGCGCACAAACCGGCCCGAAAAATGCTCCCCGATTTTGGATTGTTTTTGTGAAGAGGCACTGAAGAAGGCCCAGGATATGCTCTGTTCTGGAATAGTTCACAGGTACCTCAGAAATGCCACCAGTAACGCGCACTGGCGAACGTAAGTTCACACGCAATCTAAAAACCTGAAGAAATTGGGGTAGTGTGCCATCAGAGATAAATAGAACTAGCTGAAGAGCGCGAGAAAGATTCAACATCGGCAAATTTTAACACAATCGTTAAGCTTGTATTACACTGTTTGTCCAATAGCCGAAATATTTGGCACCAAGGCAGCTGGCGAGACAGCTGACGAGATATCCATAGATGTTTGTCGAGACGCCTATCTGCTCTGCGACAAATATTTGGCTATTGGACAAACAGTGTAATACAAGCTTTAGAATGATGACGGAAACACATCCATTGCATGCCAGACTGTTGCTCCAAAGCAAAAAAACGGTGGTGGGAACCGTTGCCTTGTTCTGCCACAGGCTGAAACTCGTATAACGGGTGTGGTGGGCATTATTTACGAGCAGTCGGTAATGCCTGTTTTTCTAATTTGCTCATTTTTCAGATTCAGCAAACTCGAACGGTTGAATGTAAATTACAGCAGACAATCTGACTTGAGACAATTATTTTCTCGTGTCTTCCGCCTGAGCGGGGCACATTTACATCAGGTTCAGGATGGTGGTATTTCTTCAAGGCGTGTTATTTGTCTCTAGTTTAAACCATTTTTGTTGCAGATGTCTACGAGGATGTTGCATTGCATAGCTCAGCTTGTCGTAGAGGATTGAAAAAGCAACCAGTTATCATGCCTCTTAGTGTAGAAGATGAGTTAGCATCCCCCAAGTAACCACAAGCATTATATTATTGCACTTATTCAACGCAAAATGGCGTTGCAGGATCGTCATTAACGTTGTCAGTTATGACGCGTTAGATTAGCTTGTCGTAGTGATGCATTAATGCACAATGCTACTATGAATGTCTTATGGCATTACAAAGATATAGCATTAGTTCATCTTAGTGGGGCCATATAGCTTCATCAACTTCAATGATGCGCTAAACGTAACACATATGCCCTATATATGCATGCTATTACAGCCTCGTGGTTTCTTGGGCCGACCAGTTCGTTGGATTGAGGTACTAAAAGTTCTATATATTTCCAATTGGCTGCGTCACATTACAGTGTATTTCTGATGAATATTATTATTAGATTATTTATTGATTCACGGGACACCGATTCTGCTCTCACCGGAACAGCTGGCAAGTGCGCTGCGTTCAATGTAGCATTACATAACTCAGAGAGTTGCCCACATTTGATATCGCAAGGTGATCGGTACATGATCTTCATCGATGGAGAAATCATTCCATGTGGAACATGCTCGGTGCGGAGCCATCGACACGTTTTCTAAATGCTTCGAGTGTGTTCTCCGTTCCAATTCTGCACTATTCGTTAAAATATCGATTTCATCAAGTTTTCATTTCCAAAAACAAAAACTCACAATTGCGAGAGTAATCTGTAAGCTTGATGTACGCCAATTTATGAGAATCAGTCAAGCTGATTCAGTTTCAGATTGATCATTTATATTAATTGAATTAATTATTTAAATGTAATATATTTTAAGGTTTTAAATAAACTGAAATCTGTATCCAGAGTCATTTTCTAAGACCAGTTCAGTGTTAAGCATTTCAAGAGGGCGGATCTGCTATAAACAATTACTATACCATCACTTTCTCGAAATGAAACTTTCTCCTACAAATCAACAATCTCTGACTGCAAGAAGAAACATTTTCCTACCTTACTGTGTATATGATTTGCGTTTGTGGATTTTTATGAAAATCGATAGAGAATGTCGTTGATTAAAAAAAGCACGAGTCTGCCCTTTTGAAATATTGGCGCTAAGGAGTTTCTCTTATCTACTATCTTCCATTTCATAAAAATGACTAGTTTTGCTAAGCACGATACATTCTAAAAATGGCATGGTTTCTAATCTGCTTCCACATGCTACAAAAATTCCTGTAGCGATTTGTTCACTTTCTGACGTATAACCTGCTTGGGAAGGTTCATTGATACATGTCACGCAGTAGGAGGAGGGGGATTTGAGAAAACGTGACGATCAGCACAACAAAAAAATTTTGAAGGTCCATACAAAAAGCGATGACAAGGGGGGAGGGGGGCCCGCAAAAGTAGTTTTTGCGCGACGTAGCGCGATGAACGTTCCCCTTAGGCGTTTTTGCAGAAAGCTTCTCAGGCACGCATGCATAGTTCCTCGAGTCTTCATGCCAGAAGTGACTACTTCTGAAGTCGCACATCGCCGCCATACTTCATGGATTTACCGTGCAAACTACAATCGAAAATTTGTGCTTATTGAGCGACCATGCACCGGTTTCAGGACGTTTAATCACTTGCTCACAAACAAACAATCGATTCGTGTGCGGTGCCAGATATGAATTTATCTTTCATTGGTGGCGAGTGTGTTTGAAGTGTGGCGGATTGTGTTTTTTAGGGTGGTAACACAAGGTGGTCGAGTGACTTACCCCCTGCGTGTGGCTTCAAAGACTGAAATAATGGAAATAATGCTTAGCTAAAGCCATACACTCAGTGAATTGAACTCTCGATATTCAGCAAGATTGCATTATGATTATTTGCTATGAGAAATCAGTCTGAATTTCAGAAATTTGTTTTACACTCAGCCAAATGATCCTAAGAATTTCATAAGGTTGAACTTATGAACGATGATATGGAATTTCATAAGGCTGACTTGAATGGATTTTCTATTCACATGACGTTGTTTGTACGCCTTTAAGCTTTCCTGATTACAAGTTGATATAAACCAGTGGTCCAAGTCACTGGACCCATAACCTCAACGTTCAAGGTTCGAATCCAGGTTGCTCCATGTTTTTATTTTTTCGACATCACTATCCACTCTCACTGATCGTCTGCTGCCAGTCGCTGTTTGTGATGGCATGTCCCACGTTTTTCCAGCCACTTCAGGAACACCTCAAGGAAGTCATTTAGGGCCGCTGATCTTCCTGCTGTTCTTCAATGAGGTGAACCTAGCCGTCGTAGGCCCCCGTTTTTTATATGCCGATGACCTGAAGATCTTTTTATGAATCCAGTCTTATCCAACGAGCAGCTACAAATCTTTACTCACTGGTGCAGCCTTAACCGTATGGTGGTGAAGTGTTCGGTGATCACTTTCTCTAAAAACAAAGGAGCCGATTCTCTTCGACTACAAGCTTCAAGACACGGTTATCAAACGTATGACTTACGTAAAAGATCTAGGAGTTTTTCTGATTTCTCAGTTGACGTACAATTTTCACATCTCGTAAATCGTGGACAAGGCGTCCAAGAGCTCCAGACTTTATTTTTCGGATGGCTACCCAAGTAACCACAAGCATTATAGTATTGCACTTGTTCAACCCAAAATCAACATCGGTAATGTAGTATCGCGTCAATTCAACAGTTGTCAAGTAATAAAGCGTTATATGAGCATGAAAAAGTAGTGATGCATTACCAACGCAATAATGCTACTTTTAGCAATGTCTTATGGCATTACAAAAGATATAGCTTTAGTTCGATCTTAGTGGGGACCTTTTCAGCTTCAATCCAACCTCAATGATGCACTAGACGTAATACATATACCCTATATGTGCATGCTATTACAGCCTCGTGGTTTCTTGGGTAAAAACTTCTCCGATATTTACACGGCTTGAAATCCCTTCATTGCTCACTGGTGCAATCGACTCGATCGAAATATGGCGGGAATAGAGTCGAATCTGTTCAACGCAGATTTTTACACTTCGCCTTGAGAGGGTTGCCTTGGAGAGGTCCGTTTCGTATACCGAGTAATGAGAGTCGTTGTCGGTTGATCGATCTTGCACCGCTTCGGTTTCCATCGTGACACATCCAGGGCTCTCTTTGTTGCAGACATTTTACAAGGCCGAATCTATTGCAGCGCCATGCTGGAGCAGATTAATGTTAACGTTCAACCAAGAGCATTGCGCAATAGTGTAATGCTGAGGGATGCCAAATCGCCCAAACAATTATAGCATGAACGGCGTGATCGGAGGACTGCAGCGTGTTTTCAATAGAGTCTCTCCTCGCTCTCGACAATGTTCAACTTCCATGTTCCTCGGCAAACTCTGCGCAGACAGCTTCACGTCATATTTTTTCTGAAATGTAGACCTTTATGAACAAGTGTGTTGTGGTTTGATATTTAATTTAAGTTTATTGTACCCGTCATATTTTTAATACCACCATTGGGGCTTTATTAAGCCTGTTGATGCTGACTAAATAAATAAATAAATAGTCCATTACGAACCGAGCTTAAAATGTTAAAATCGTCACTAGCGCCACACCAAAAGTGGCAAGCTTCAAGAACTAACGCTTTCTTCAGTCCTCTGATAAATATGTGTGCATATTTACCGTGTTGAAGTTATGTTTATGGAATCGAGCTTAGGATCAATGTGCTGGTAGATTCTGAGCCAAAAACTGATCCATTTTCTTCTTGACTATCTAGCCCCTGTTTATACTACGCCCATCATATTTCAAGTTTAAACTGAGCGAGTACAGTTGCCGTTTAAATGAAGCTACACAGAGACAAATTTGATAGTCAATCTTACCATTATTGGGGGTTGGGATGACTATTGCAGTATATCGATTTTGAACTGACTATGATCATGGTCAAAACGACCATTAAAAGTTGTTGATTCAACATTTTCCATAATCGCCGGAATAGTCCTTGTTACCATGATCATAGTCAAAAATGCCATGAACGTGGTGAATTTGACCATTTTCATGGTTATTGTAACCATTATATCCGATAGACATCCAGACCATGATTTAATTGTCAGTATAACGATAGAAATTTTCTCAGAGTATGCGTCAACCGTGTCAACCATGCAAGGGTGAGTCGCTCAGCTTTCAAAATTACTTGTACCGATTTATTTTATTGTACTTTTATTCGTTACGATGAACACTGGTGCTCCGATCGTGGTGCTAATAGGGCCCATGTGTGACAGTTCAATCGGTATGGTTTGTTTACGGCTAGTAACCAGGCGATTGTTTTGTTTTGCTTTCCCAAATTGTTGGGCGTTTTTGTTCTCAGTCAAAGTTTTTGTAGCGGATATCGCGTTTTAATACCATTGTGTCGAGACCTACACTGATTGAAAAAAACTACTGATTATCATAGACTACGCCTTATGAAGTATCGCAAATGCTGGTTGTTTGGACTTCATAAGATTATTATGTTATTCATAAGGACTCTTATGACTTTCTTACTTAGTCATAATGGTTTTTCTATGTGTGTCTTAGGTCCATTAAATTACCTTATGATTTCCATATTCATTCTGTGGATGAAAAAAACCATAAGGCAATTTAATAAATCATCAACAATGGCGAATCAAGAAATGTTGTGAAATGGATGTTCAAGATCATCTTTAAAATATAATCTTGCATACGAGGTAAGCCTATTTTAAATGAAGAAAATATCCTAAAATTTAAACAAGAAAGCCCATATTGCTTCTTGACAATGCTTTTGTTGTGTCGTTGAAATACTCCAAAGTTGATTCATTTTCCATTCCGGTTTTAAAGAGGCGTTTTTTTTCATTACACGTTTGAATACTGCTTAACGTGGGATGGAGGGGTTTGGATTTCGCCATTAAATGTAATATGTAATTGTGTTTATTTTTAATTTGTAGGCTGCTGCATTGGTGGGTGTTGAGATTTCTCCCTTCTGCTATCATGAGCGATTGGACGTGGCCGGTAACTGTCGTATCTGCTTTGTGGAAGTGGCAAAGTCTCCCAAGCCTGCAGCCGCTTGCGCCATGCTGGTTATGAAGGGATGGCGTATCAAGACCAATTCGAAAATGACCCCCAAGGCTCGCGTAGGTGTGATGGAGTTCTTGCTCATGAATCACCGGTTGGATTGTCCGATTTGCGACCAGATTCACCGATATCGATCACAGCCGAAAGCGTGCTGTCGAAGATAAGGACATTGACCCGTTGGTTAGGACCATCGTGAATCGATGCATTCAATGCACGAGATGTAGCAGATTCGTGTTAAAAGTTAACGGAGTCGATGATTCGGGTACTACTGGACGAGGAAATGGTATGCAGATTGGAGCATATGTGTAGAAGTTCTTCCTGTCGGAATTGTACGGAAATGTGATCGAACTTTGCCCGATTGGTCCGCTGACTAACAAGCCGTACAGTTTCGTAGCTCGTCCGTTAGAAATCCGCAAAGTGGAGTCGATTTATGTGTTAGATGCTTTGGGTACCTTTTATTTACAATAAAGATGTTTTTGGTCTCATCAATTTAATTCTTCTAAAAAATAAACCCATCCTCCTAAAAATACTATGCATGAAAGTGAAAACTGTATTTTATTGACAATTAAAATCCATAACGGACACGTTCAGTTATCATTATTGACAATAATGTATTTCATAAGGCTGTTTTATGAAACTTATATAGTTATCATATCTAAAACATAGCTGGAAATGAAGACAGAAAACATCGCATTCGCATTCATAAGGTAAAAGTATGAAATTCAAACCGATTTCTTGTGGCTAAATTTCATAAGGTTTTTTAATGAACTTCTTAAGGTTTTTTTCGTCGGTGTAGGGGCAAGAACTGAGCAATCCTGAGTAACTCTGAGCAGTTATGAGCATCTCTCATTCACTGGAGTCATATTGTGCTATTCAACATTCCTACCTTTTGTAAAGCTTGGTTTTGACAGTGAAATTGCATAATCAAACAAGAAATTTCTGTCGTGAATGGTTACCATATCAACGTTGTGGTAATCGTCACCCTAATCATCATATTAATATGTAGTTGATAATAATTTGTGTAGATTGTGTTATTTTCAGCTTGGTTCAAACTTGTGTCGATCCTCCAGCCCGAGCTCAGCTTATTGCTAGCCCCCATCTACTATTCACCTGAAGCCGTCCCCGTATGATAATTAATTAGTCGCGCCCATCATCAGGCCCCCGCTAAGTATGCATCTTAAATGATCCTACAGAACATTCGCTTCTGGACTCCGGGACTTTTACTTCGGGGCCCCATTCCTCTTCCAAATACTGCGACCTATTTTGCCTGAAATGAGTGCTTATCACGATACCATAATAAAATGTTTTCCCAGACAGTAAACAAACTTCTGTTATTGGTTGCCAAGGTTACCACCGTTACCAGGTTATCACCGACCAATTCAAGCCAGTGCTGCCAGAATACTTTAGATCGAGTTATAAATTATACAAGTTGATGGAAGCTGATGCATTCTGAGCAAACGTGAGTTTTACGATCAAATATGAGTGAAGTTGATTTTTCGTTTTCGCACACATTTTTTGGCATTCCCATCACTCTATATCTTGGGGAGAAGAAAATCATAAAGTGTGCAAATTTGATGAATCCTGAGTAATTTTGAAGGAAAAAAGTTACTCACCAAAAAGCTGTTTTGCCCCTTAGTCGAGACAGCAAGTTTGGGTGACAAATGCGGCTGATCGCTGGAAGTAAGTGCGAGAATTTCTGTATGTTGTGCACATTTATGATTGGTTTATCCGCTTTCTCAGCGGTCCACGTACGCCTACGAAAATTATGAACGACGCAACTCACTCTGATTACTTGTCTCCAAAGATCTCTGTCTGCACTGCTGAGTCTTACGAACTGTGCTGCAGCAGGAGGGTGACTAGTTATACTTGATGTCGATATATCCAGATATGTTCGTCGTAGTTTCCTTTAAGAACATTCTGGCATTCGAAAATGGAGATTATTGCTATGCTTAGTCAGACTGTAAATGTGCCAGTTTCCTCTCTCGTCCATCGAAAACGACAACTTAGATCTTTGCCTATTCGTTTAGCAAATAAGACACAACGCCTCTACCTGGAGCTTTTCACAGCCCCTTGAAAAAATATTGATTTTAATGATGAAATTTGTCAGAAGCATATAATTTCTCATCTCCATGAGAGACTCAGAAATGGACATTAATTTTAATGTTTTTCAGCTTTTTTCAAATGCATCAAAAGCTGAGCCGTTGATATCTCTGGTAACAGAAAGTGATTGTGAGATAATGTTTTGTATTGGTCATGAATACACTTTATTGAAAGCAAAATGCAGGATAATTTTCTCGTACAATACACGAGAAATTAGCCGAGCAATTCGATGATGGATGTGACGGTTGTGGAATTGAAACCTTTTCTGAACATGATATTAGCGAGATCCAGGAGGATCACTTCCTCATAGAATCCGGAGCTTATCTGCGTAAACAACACCACAAATTTCAAAAGTCAATTTTTCCAGGGCTGCTAGGTTACATCTTCGAAAAATACAACTGTCAAAAGTGTGCCACAAAAGTGCCACACATGTTCCTTTATGGTGTAAGACCTTCGATTACGGCGTGCCTGGCACACTGTTCTAAGCGACTCACCCCTTGCAACCATGCGATTATCGATTCTGTGTAAACTTTAAACTGTTTAGCTTGAAATTTGTCTGAGTGTAGGGTAAAGAGTCCATGTGTTAATCATCAATTTTGGGTAATTTCAATTTACCGTATACGCAAAGAATCAATTTCGTGTGAATGCATATTTCCAAACCATAATAAACTTATGGAACATCTGGTTGTGGTTTGTTTAATAATAATAAGGCTTTAAGGTAACTACCCAACCCAAGCTTTTCTGTGCATCCACACTTATAATCCTTTATCTTTTAGTATGTCGGAGGAAAATAAAGTAACGAAGGTACGAAAGATCCGCCAGTACAGCAAAGAAAAGTGGCTGAAAGCTGTAGAAGCCGTAGGTCAAGGCATGAGTTTGATAAAGGCAGCAAAACAATTTGGAGTACCCAGAACTACACTGACCAGCTATCATGAGGATCGTGACCGAAAGGGAAAGCTTGGTCCAACACTGACTTTCACCGACGACGAGAACAGCTAATGGTCAACTGGACACGGGATATGCGTCGAAAGGAATGTTGTGCAAAGTGCGGAATTGTTGGAAGCAGCATGGTGGATGCTGAAACGTACCCACGACAGGGAAAGCATAAGATAGATCTTTGGTGATATGTCAAAGTTAATTGCTCATACAAAATCGAAAACACTCATGTTACTCATGTTTATTATAGCTAGAAGCTGGTGCAAAGGATTTTACAGACGTCATCCTCAAGTCATTTCATATCTGCAAGATACAAGGGAAGATCAGACGGAACCAATATCGCAGCAACAGTGTTATGAAAGTGTATTTCAGCAGCTAGATTGCCTAGAAGTGTTCAAAGATACGTCAAGGGTATTTAAGTACACCGAAGTCAGATTTGGTCTTGGGTCCAATTTTTATAACTACTTGGCAAGTAGCAGCAGTAACGTGAGCCATAAAGCAGATCTGATCACAACGGGTTTTATATCGTCAGCTAATGGACGATTGGCATTTCCCATGATAGTCTACCCATGATGGGACAATTTCATTGGATCTTGCCGCCACTGTTCCTTTATTTTACGGTTATGAAGCAGCCCAAATGGAATCTCAACGAATGAAACGTTCTGCAACTTTGTAACGAAAGTTTTCTATAAATACCTGATGCTAAACAAAAGTTCCACTTCGAGTTATTCTTTTCGTAGATGGAACTAAACCAAATGTCTCACTTGAGTTGTGGCATGCGTGTAAGTCACTTGGTATAAGTTTGGTGGCACACAATCCAGATGAAAGTATCAACAACAAAGGCAGCATTTACCCAACACGGCCTTCACATCGCACGTCATGACCAAGTTACGAGAAGCGCTATTGCAGTGGAAGGACTAATGGTTGTGGTATATCTGAAAGTAATTATGCAGAATTGTTGCAACGGTAGTGCACAATTCAATTACAGACGAATTAATATTGGCTGATTGGAAGAAACTGAGGTTTTATCAGTGGATTATACGGCGTAGACTTCAAATCGAGGATATTGAGTTTGTCAGCGCCGATGCAGCGACTATAGAGGAAGAGGAAAAAGATTGATCAACCAGCGGCGATTTTAGCTGAACCAGTACTGGGAGAGTTAGTATCAGCAGATGATTCGCAAATATAGGTATGCATATCAATAAAATGGATATGCGACTACTCCTGTTATTTATCCGAACATATCCAAGTCGAAGACTTGTCTTAAACATTTTGCGGTTATTACATAGCTTGCTACTTCCGTTTTCGTATTGAACCGAGATTGGAACCAGTTACAACCTGCGTTACATGAACTTATTGCTAGTGCAAACATCAATCCGAAACAAACACATAGACGTTTGCCATACAACAAGCTCAGCCTAATCTTGATACCTGCTCCTGGTTGGAACTGAATCAAAAACGATTTGCTTTACGATAAAAATCTGGTTTTCGAGTTATTCTTACATCAACACGTGTAATCTGATCAGTACAAAGAGTCATCATATTTAGTAAATGTTAATAGTAAACACCCCAAGTTGAAGTACAGAGTAACACAAATCATTCCTTCAATACCCAAGATTTATCATATACAGAAAAATTATTTAAATCTTCATATCAAGCACCGAATGTTCTTATCTCTACAACATTAAATAAAGCCGAAAATCTTTATCAGTCTCATAACACATTATTGTGTAGTCAATCGGACTTGCGCTCTAATTACAGATAAGGGATACAGCTTTTGTGCGATGAATTCTTCAGTATTCTGGCATGTATGTACTTCTCAAATAATTATTAACTCATGGTTATTTTACGCTCAAGTATTGTTAACATTGGGCCAAATTTCGTCAGTCGTTTTGCCACTGAAAGTGACAAGAACTCCTTTCTCGTGGAAATATTCGTTTAATGGCCTAGTGCAGGCATCGTAAATTTCTAAACGCTTCTTTACGACCACCGGGTCGTCGTCTGGTCTTTGGATAAGCGGTTCACCCGTCTCATCATCCTTGCCTGGTACCTTCGGATCGTTGAATCCAATAATATAGACTCTACCACTAGGCAAATGAACCCAACGGCTGCGTAAATCGTTCAATAATTACATCGAAAGGCACATCTAGATTTATAACTGAATCGATAGATTCTTGGCGCCATAAATCATGCGCTTGTTCAAGCGTCCGTGGAAGCCATCAAAAGCCAGAACTGGATTTTAGTTTCTAAGTTCACCCAAGATACACTTGGTTGCTGTAAATGTCAGTACCAGTTTACCTTCTTTGATAAACTTTCAGCAACCTGACCAAGATCGGTATTTTGGTCGATATTAGATCGCAGCATATCTCCACTAGAAATATGTTTCATGTTGAACGTTTTAACTATCCGGGTAGACACAGTTCCCTGCCAGAGCCTGGCTGCACCCATAATAACAGCCCGGAATATTTTAGCACTCATTTTGGAGTCTGAAATTAAATTAAATAAGTTTGTTTCAGTTGATGGGAAAATATTAATATAATTGTGCATCCGAATACCTGATGGAGTAGAAAACAACTAATTTGAACTTTAGACTTTAATAGTCATCTATGTTATGCATGTAGTATGTATGATAAGCGATAATGAATGATGCTTTTCTCTGTTTAAGCCAGTGTGTATACACATTACCAGTGGGAGAAGCGTGATTCTCTCTGTTCGCCAGTTTTAATAGTGTGAGTTAACAACATTATGAAGAACGCATGGCTGATTCGAATTGTAAGCGAATCCATGAACCTTACACGGAAAGTATTTACTTTTTAGAAAAGGTACACTCCCGTTTCATTAGTACTCAATTTTTGAGTACAATTGTACCAACAATCAATATGCAACTTGCGATTTGAGATTGGATCACTATTGTAGAACCCCTTGGTTCGAAATAAACCTTGAAGCCAGCAGCTTGAATGCTGTACATATTTGCGCCTTTGTTTTTGACGGTTGTATAGTCACTAGATTCATAGTCTGGCGAATACAACGACGGGAGCCAATTTGAACTGTCCCGGTTGGCGGAGCCAATCGAGGCATATCTCGAGCAACTCATGTTATGGGCCCAAAAGCCATTTGTAAACAATGACTCTATATACTCGATTTCTCTTGAATCTTATGCTCTGGTAGCAGACATACAACGTACAGCGTTGTACCAACAATCAATATGCAACTAGCGATTTGAAATCGGTTCACTGTTGTAGAACCCCTTGGTCCGAATTACACCTTGAAGCCAGCACCTCGCTATACATATTTGCGCCTTTGTTTTGATTTGCTGTGTTATTTTGACAGAGTATTTGAGAGTGTGTTCATGTGAGTTCATTATAAGGGGTGCATTATTAACATAGACTAACTCTAAGACCAGTAGGTCCCCATACAAAAACGATTTTTTCTTGGCTCAGTCAGTACTAGAACATCGTCCCAAGCTCGGTCCCAAGCTCAATAATGCACCCCTTATAATGAACTCACATGAACACACTCTCAAATACTCTGTCAAAATAACACAGCAAATCAAAACAAAGGCGCAAATATGTATAACAAAGGTGCTGGCTTCAAAGGTGTAATTCGGACCAGGGTTCTACAACAGTGAACCAATTTCAAATCGCTAGTTGCATATTGATTGTTGTTATTAAGCTTGGGACCGAGCTTGGGACCGATGTTCTAGTACTGACTGAGCCAAGAAAAAAATCGTTTATGTAAGGACCTACTGGCCTTAGATTAGTGCATATGGTTGCGCTACATACTGATTAAATGCTGTTTGCATGTTCGACGACGAGTAATTTGATGTCTGTGCCAGACGTAACGCTCACGTGATACGAACTGTCGAGCATTTGTGGACAGTGCTCTAGTACTGACCATAGACTAATCCTAAGACCAGTAGGTCCTGACAGAAACGATTCTTTTCTATGGCTCAGTCAGTACTAGAACATCGTCCCAAGCTCGGTCCCAAGCTAATACCAACAATCAATATGTAACTAGTGATTTGAAATTGGTTCACTGTTGTAGAACCCCTTGGTCGAATTACACCTTGAAGCCAGCACCTTGTTATACATATTTGCGCCTTTGTTTTGATTTGCTGTGTTATTTTGACAGAGTATTTGAGAGTGTGTTCATGTGAGTTCATTATAGGGGTGCAGTTATTGAGCTTGGGACCGAGCTTGGGACGATGTTCTAGTACTGACTGAGCCAGAAAAAAATCGTTTTTGTATGGGACCTACTGGTCTTAGAGTTGAGTCTATGTTAATAATGCACCCCTTATATTGAACTCACATGAACACACTCTCAAATACTCTGTCAAAATAACACAGCAAATCAAAACAAAGGCGCAAATATGTATAGCGAGGTGCTGGCTTCAAGGTGTAATTCGGACCAAGGGGTTCTACAACAGTGAACCGATTTCAAATCGCTAGTTGCATATTGATTGTTGGTACAACGCTGTACGTTGTATGTCTGTACCAGGCATAAGATTCAAGAGAAATCGATATATAAAGTCATTGTTTACAAATGGCTTTTAGGCCCTTAACATGAATTACTCGAGATATGCTCGATTGGCTCCGCCAACTGACAGTTCAAATTGGCTCCCGTCGTTGTATTCGCCAGACTATGAATCTAGTGACTATAAGCAAATCAAAACAAAGGCGCAAATATGTACAGCATTCAAGCTGCTGGCTTCAAGGTTTATTTCGAACCAAGGGGTTCTACAATAGTGATCCAATCTCAAATCGCAAGTTGCATATTGATTGTTGGTACAATTGTACTCAAAAATTGAGTACAATGAAACGGGAGTGTACCTTTTCTAAAAAGTAAATACTTTCCGTGTAAGGTTCATGGAGCGCACACCCGAATCAGCCATGCGTTCTTCATAATGTTGTTAACTCATACTATTAAAACTGACGAACAGAGAGAATCACGCTTCTCCCACTATAATGTGTATACACACTGGCTTAAACAAGAAAAAGCATCATTCATTATCGCTTATCATACATACTACATGCATAACATAGATGACTATTAAAGTCTAAAGTTCAAATTAGTTGTTTTCTACTCCATCAGGTATTCGGATGCACAATTATATTAATATTTTTCCACAACTGAAACAAACGTATTTAATTTAATTTCAGACCTAAAATGAGTGCTAAAATATTCCGGGCTGTTATTATGGGTGCACCAGGCTCTGGCAAGGGAACTGTGTCTACCCGGATAGTTAAAACGTTCAACATGAAACATATTTCTAGTGGAGATATGCTGCGATCTAATATCGACCAAAATACCGATCTTGGTCAGGTTGCTGAAAAGTTTATCAAAGAAGGTAAACTGGTACCGGACATTTACATAACCAAGTGTATCTTGGGTGAACTTAGGAAACTAAAATCCAGTTCCTGGCTTTTGGATGGCTTCCCACGGACGCTTGAACAAGCGCATGATTTATGGCGCCAAGAATCTATCGATTCAGTTATAAATCTAGATGTGCCTTTCGATGTAATTATTGAACGATTACGCAGCCGTTGGGTTCATTTGCCTAGTGGTAGAGTCTATAATATTGGATTCAACGATCCGAAGGTACCAGGCAAGGATGATGAGACGGGTGAACCGCTTATCCAAAGACCAGACGACGACCCGGTGGCCGTAAAGAAGCGTTTAGAAATTTACGATGCCTGTACTAGGCCATTAAACGAATATTTCCACGAGAAAGGAGTTCTTGTCACTTTCAGTGGCAAAACGACTGACGAAATTTGGCCCAATGTTAAACAATACTTGGAGCGTAAAATAACCATGAGTTAATAATTATTTGAGAAGTACATACATGCCAGAATACTGAAGAATTCATCGCACAAAAGCTGTATCCCTTATCTGTAATTAGAGCGCAAGTCCGATTGACTACACAATAATGTGTTATGAGACTGATAAAGCATTTTCGGCTTTATTTAATGTTGTAGAGATAAGAACATTCGGGTGCTTGATATGAAGATTTAAATAATTTTTTCTGTATATGATAAATCTTGGGTATTAAAGGAATGATTTGTGTTACTTCTGTACTTCAACTTGGGGTGTTTACTATTAACATTTACTAAAATATGATGACTCTTTGTACTGATCAGATTACACGTGTTGATGTAAGAATAACTCGAAAACCAGATTTTTATCGTAAAGCAAATCGTTTTTGATTCAGTTCCAACCAGGAGCAGGTATCAAGATTAGGCCGGCTTGTTGTATGTTAAACGTCTATGTGTTTGTTTCGATTGATGTTTGCACTAGCAATAAGTTCATGTAACGCAGGTTGTAACTGGTTCCAATCTCGGTTCAATACGAAAACGGAAGTAGCAAGCTATGTAATAACCGCAAAATGTTTAAGACAAGTCTTCGACTTGGATATGTTCGGATAAATAACAGGAGTAATTGCATATCCATTTTATTGATATGCATACCTATATTTGCGAATCATCTGCTGATACTAACTCTCCCAGTACTGGTTCAGCTAAAATCGCCGCTGGTTGATCAATCTCTTTTTCCTCTTCCTCTATAGTCGTTGCATCGGCGCTGACAAACTCAATATCCTCGATTTGAAGTCTACGCCGTATAATCCACTGATAAAACCTTAGTTTCTTCCAATCAGCCAATATTAATTCGTCTGTAATTGAATTGTGCACTACCGGTTGCAACAATTCTGCATAATTACTTTCAGATATACTACAACCATTAGCTTCCTTCCACTGCAATAGCGCTTCTCGTAACTTGGTCATGACGTGCGATGTGAAGGCCGTGTTGGGTAACAAGTGCCTTTTGTTGTTGATACTTTCATCTGGATTGTGTGCCACTAAACTTATACCAAGTGACTTACACGCATGCCACAACTCAAGTGAGACATTTGGTTTGGTTCCATCTACGAAAAGAATAACTGGAAGTGGAACTTTGTTTAGCATCAGGTATTTATAGAAAACTTTCGTTACAAAGTTGCAGAACGTTTCATTCGTTGAGATTCCATTTGGGCTGCTTCCATAACCGTAAAATAAAGGAACAGTGGCGGCAAGATCCAATGAAATTGTCCCATCATGTGGGTAGACTATCATGGGAAATGCCAATCGTCCATTAGCTGACGATATAAAACCCGTTGTGATCAGATCTGCTTTATGGCTCACGTTACTGCTGCTACTTGCCAAGTAGTTATAAAAATTGGACCCAAGACCAAATCTGACTTCGGTGTACTTAAATACCCTTGACGTATCTTTGAACACTTCTAGGCAATCTAGCTGCTGAAATACACTTTCATAACACTGTTGTTGCGATATTGGTTCCGTCTGATCTTCCCTTGTATCTTGCAGATATGAAATGACTTGAGGATGACGTCTGTAAAATCCTTTGCACCAGCTTCTAGCTATAATAAAACATGAGTAACATGAGTGTTTTCGATTTTTATGCGAGCAATTAACTTTTGACATACACAAAGATCTATCCTTATGCTTTCCCTGTCGTGGGTACGTTTCCAGCATCCACCGTGCCGCTTCCAACAATTCCGCACTTTTGCACAACATTCCTTTCTGACGCATATCCCGTGTCCAGTTGACCATTAGCTGTTCTTCGTCGTCGGTGAAAGTCAGTGTTGGACCAAGCTGTCCTTTCGGTCACGATCCTCATGATAGCTGGTCAGTGTAGTTCTGGGTACTCCAAATTGTTTTGCTGCCTTTATCAAACTCATGCCTTGACCTACGGCTTCTACAGCTTTCAGCAAATTTTCTTTGCTGTACTGGCGGATCTTTCGTACCTTCGTTACTTTATTTTCCTCCGACATACTAAAAAGATAAAGGATTATAAGTGTGGATGCACAGAAAAGCTTGGGTTGGGTAGTTACCTTAAAGCCTTATTATTATTAAACAAACCACAAGCAGATGTTCCATGTAAGTTTATTATGGTTTGGAAATATGCATTCACACGAAATTGATTCTTTGCGTATACGGTAAATTGAAATTACCCAAAATTGATGATTAACACACGGACTCTTTACCCTACACTCAGACAAAATTTTAAGCTAAACAGTTTAAAGTTTACACAGAATCGATAATCGCATGGTTGCAAGGGGTGAGTCGCTTAGAACAGTGTGCCAGGCACGCCGTAATCGAAGGTCTTACACCATAAAGGAACATGTGTGGCACTTTTGTGGCACACTTTTGACAGTTGTATTTTTCGAAGATGTAACCTAGCAGCCCTGGAAAATTGACTTTTGAAATTTGTGGTGTTGTTTACGCAGATAAGCTCCGGATTCTAAGTGAGGAAGTGATCCTCCTGGATCTCGCTAATATCATGTTCAGAAAAGGTTTCAATTCCACAACCGTCACATCCATCATCGAATTGCTCGGCTAATTTCTCGTGTATTGTACGAGAAAATTATCCTGCATTTTGCTTTCAATAAAGTGTATTTATGACTAATACAAAACATTATCTCACAATCACTTTCTGTTACCAGAGATATCAACGGCTCAGCTTTTGATGCATTTTGAAAAAAAAAGCTGAAAAACATTAAAATTAATGTCCATTTCTGGAGTCTCTCATGGAGATGAGAAATTATATGCTTCTGACAAATTTCATCATTAAAATCAATATTTTTTCAAGGGGCTGTGAAAAGCTCCAGGTAGAGGCGTTGTGTCTTATTTGCTAAACGAATAGGCAAAGATCTAAGTTGTCGTTTTCGATGGACGAGAGAGGAAACTGGCACATTTACAGTCTGACTAAGCATAGCAATAATCTCCATTTTCGAATGCCAGAATGTTCTTAAAGGAAACTACGACGAACATATCTGGATATATCGACATCAAGTATAACTAGTCACCCTCCTGCTGCAGCACAGTTCGTAAGACTCAGCAGTGCAGACAGAGATCTTTGGAGACAACTAATCAGAGTGGAGTTGCGTCGTTCATAATTTTCGTAGGCGTACGTGGACTGCTGAGAAAGCGGATAAACCAATCATAAATGTGCACAACATACAGAAATTCTCGCACTTACTTCCAGCGATCAGCTCCATTTGTCACCCAAACTTGCTGTCTCGACTAAGGGGCAAAACAGCTTTTTGGTGAGTAACTTTTTCCTTCAAAATTACTCAGGATTCATCAAATTTGCACACTTTATGATTTTCTTCTCCCCCAAGATATAGAGTGATGGGAATACCAAAAAAATGTGTACGAAAACGAAAAAACAAAACCACTCATATTTGATCGTAATACTCACGTTTGCTCAGAATGCATCAGCTTCCATCAACTTGTATAATTTATAACTCGATCTAAAGTATTCTGGCAGCACTGGCTTGAATTGGTCGGTGATAACCTGGTAACGGTGGTAACCTTGGCAACCAATAACAGAAGTTTGTTTACTGTCTGGGAAAACATTTTATTATGGTATCGTGATAAGCACTCATTTCAGGCAAAATAGGTCGCAGTATTTGGAAGAGGAATGGGGCTCCGAAGTAAAAGTCCCGGAGTCCAGAAGCGAATGTTCTGTAGGATCATTTTAAGATGCATACTTAGCGGGGGGCCTGATGAGGGCGCGACTAATTAATTATCATACGGGGACGGCTTCAGGTGAATAGTAGATGGGGGTTAGCATTAAGCTGAGCTCGGGCAGGGGGATCGACCCAAGTTTGAACCAAGCTGAAAATAACACAATCTACACAAATTATTATCAACTACATATTAATATGATGATTAGGGTGACGATTACCACAACGTTGATATGGTAACCATTCACGACAGAAATTTCTTGTTTGATTATGCAATTTCACTGTCAAAACCAAGCTTTACAAAAGGTAGGAATGTTGAATAGCACAATATGACTCCAGTGAATGAGAGATGCTCATAACTGCTCAGAGTTACTCAGGATTGCTCAGTTCTTGCCCCTACACCGACGAAAAAAACCTTAAGAAGTTCATTAAAAAACCTTATGAAATTTAGCCACAAGAAATCGGTTTGAATTTCATACTTTTACCTTATGAATGCGAATGCGATGTTTTCTGTCTTCATTTCCAGCTATGTTTTAGATATGATAACTATATAAGTTTCATAAAACAGGCTTATGAAATACATTATTGTCAATAATGATAACTGAACGTGTCCGTTATGGATTTTAATTGTGAATAAAATACAGTTTTCACTTTCATGCATAGTATTTTTAGGAGGATGGGTTTATTTTTTAGAAGAATTAAATTGATGAGACCAAAAACATCTTTATTGTAAATAAAAGGTACCCAAAGCATCTAACACATAAATCGACTCCACTTTGCGGATTTCTAACGGACGAGCTACGAAACTGTACGGCTTGTTAGTCAGCGGACCAATCGGGCAAAGTTCGATCACATTTCCGTACAATTCCGACAGGAAGAACTTCTACACATATGCTCCAATCTGCATACCATTTCCTCGTCCAGTAGTACCCGAATCATCGACTCCGTTAACTTTTAACACGAATCTGCTACATCTCGTGCATTGAATGCATCGATTCACGATGGTCCTAACCAACGGGTCAATGTCCTTATCTTCGACAGCACGCTTTCGGCTGTGATCGATATCGGTGAATCTGGTCGCAAATCGGACAATCCAACCGGTGATTCATGAGCAAGAACTCCATCACACCTACGCGAGCCTTGGGGGTCATTTTCGAATTGGTCTTGATACGCCATCCCTTCATAACCAGCATGGCGCAAGCGGCTTGCAGGCTTGGGAGACTTTGCCACTTCCACAAAGCAGATACGACAGTTACCGGCCACGTCCAATCGCTCATGATAGCAGAAGGGAGAAATCTCAACACCCACCAATGCAGCAGCCTACAAATTAAAAATAAACACAATTACATATTACATTTAATGGCGAAATCCAAACCCCTCCATCCCACGTTAAGCAGTATTCAAACGTGTAATGGAAAAAAACGCCTCTTTAAAACCGGAATGGAAAATGAATCAACTTTGGAGTATTTCAACGGCACAACAAAAGCATTGTCAAGAAGCAATATGGGCTTTCTTGTTTAAATTTTAGGATATTTTCTTCATTTAAAATAGGCTTACCTCGTATGCAAGATTATATTTTAAAGATGATCTTGAACATCCATTTCACAACATTTCTTGATTCGCCATTGTTGATGATTTATTAAATTGCCTTATGGTTTTTCATCCACAGAATGAATATGGAAATCATAAGGTAATTTAATGGACCTAAGACACACATAGAAAAACCATTATGACTAAGTAAGAAAGTCATAAGAGTCCTTATGAATAACATAATAATCTTATGAAGTCCAAACAACCAGCATTTGCGATACTTCATAAGGCGTAGTTTATGATAATCAGTAGTTTTTTCAATCAGTGTAGGTCTCGACACAATGGTATTAAAACGCGATATCCGCTACAAAAACTTTGACTGAGAACAAAAACGCCCAACAATTTGGGAAAGCAAAACAAAACAATCGCCTGGTTACTAGCCGTAAACAAACCATACCGATTGAACTGTCACACATGGGCTCCTATTGGCACCACGATCGGAGCACCAGTGTTCATCGTAACGAATAAAAGTACAATAAAATAAATCGGTACAAGTAATTTTGTGCTGAGCGACTCACCCTTGCATGGTTGACACGGTTGACGCATACTCTGAGAAAATTTCTATCGTTATACTGACAATTAAATCATGGTCTGGATGTCTATCGGATATAATGGTTACAATAACCATGAAAATGGTCAAATTCACCACGTTCATGGCATTTTTGACTATGATCATGGTAACAAGGACTATTCCGGCATTATGGAAAATGTTGAATCAACAACTTTTAATGGTCGTTTTGACCATGATCATAGTCGGTTCAAAATCATTATACTGCAATAGTCATCCCAACCCCCAATAATGGTAAGATTGACTATCAAATTTGTCTCTGTGTAGCTTCATTTAAACGGCAACTGTACTCGCTCAGTTTAAACTTGAAATATGATGGGCGTAGTATAAACAGGGCTAGATAGTCAAGAAGAAAATGGATCAGTTTTTGGCTCAGAATCTACCAGCACATTGATCCTAAGCTCGATTCCATAAACATAACTTCAACACGGTAAATATGCACACATATTTATCAGAGGACTGAAGAAAGCGTTAGTTCTTGAAGCTTGCCACTTTTGGTGTGGCGCTAGTGACGATTTTAACATTTTAAGCTCGGTTCGTAATGGACTATTTATTTATTTATTTAGTCAGCATCAACAGGCTTAATAAAGCCCCAATGGTGGTATTAAAAATATGACGGGTACAATAAACTTAAATTTAAATATCAAACCACAACACACTTGTTCATAAAGGTCTACATTTCAGAAAAAATATGACGTGAAGCGTCTGCGCAGAGTTTGCCGAGGAACATGGAAGTTGAACATTGTCGAGAGCAAGGTAGAGACTCTATTGAAAACACGCTGCAGTTCTCCGATCACGCCGTTCATGCTATAATTGTTTGGGCGATTTGGCATCCTCAGCATTACACTATTGCGCAATGCTCTTGGTTGAACGTTAACATTAATCTGCTCCAGCATGGCGCTGCAATAGATTCGGCCTTGTAAAATGTCTGCAACAAAGAGAGCCCTGGATGTGTCACGATGAAACCGAAGCGGTGCAAGATCGATCAACCGACAACGACTCTCATTACTCGGTATACGAAACGGACCTCTCCAAAGCAACCCTCTCAAGGCGAAGTGTAAAAATCTGCGTTGAACAGATTCGACTCTATTCCCGCCATATTTCGATCGAGTCGATTGCACCAGTGAGCAATGAAGGGATTTCAAGCCGTAAATATCGGAGAAGTTTTTACCCAAGAAACCACGAGGCTGTAATAGCATGCATATATAGGGTATATGTATTACGTCTAGTGCATCATTGAAGTTGGATTGAAGCTGAAAAGGTCCCCACTAAGATCGAACTAAAGCTATATCTTTTGTAATGCCATAAGACATTGCTAAAGTAGCATTATTGCATTGGTAATGCATCACTACTTTTTCATGCTCATATAACGCTTTATTACTTGACAACTGTTGAATTGACGCGATACTACATTACCGATGTTGATTTTGGGTTGAACAAGTGCAATACTATAATGCTTGTGGTTACTTGGGTAGCCATCCGAAAAATAAAGCCTAGAGCTCTTGACGCCTTGTCCACGATTTACGAGATGTGAAAATTGTACGTCAACTGAGAATCCAGAAAAACTCCTAGATCTTTTACGTAAGTCGTACGTTTGATAACCGTGTCTTGAAGCTTGTAGTCGAAGAGAATCGGCTCCTTTGTTTTTAGAGAAAGTGATCACCGAACACTTCACCACCATACGGTTAAGGCTGCACCAGTGAGTAAAGATTTGTAGCTGCTCGTTGATAGACTGGATTCGTAAAAAGATCTTCAGGTCATGAGCATACGAAAGACGGGAGCCTAAGAGGGCTAGGTTCACCTCATTGAAGTACAGCAAGAAAATCAGCGGCCCTAAATGACTTCCTTGAGGTGTTCCTGAAGTGGCTGGAAAAACGTAGGACATGCCATCACAAACAGCGACTGGCAGCAGACGATCAGTGAGAGTGGATAATGATGTCGAAAAAATAAAAACATGGAGCAACCTGGATTCGAACCTTGAACGTTGAGGTTATGGGTCCAGTGACTTGACCACTAGTTTATATCAACTTGTAATCAGGAAAGCTTAAAGGCGTACAAACAACGTCATGTGAATGAAAATCCATTCAAGTCAGCCTTATGAAATTCCATATCATCGTTCATAAGTTCAACCTTATGAAATTCTTAAGATCATTTGGCTGAGTGTAAAACAAATTTCTGAAATTCAGACTGATTTCTCATAGCAAATAATCATAATGCAATCTTATGAATATCGAGAGTTCAATTCACTGAGTGTATGGCTTTAGCTAAGCATTATTTCCATTATTTCAGTCTTTAAGCCACACGCAGGGGGTAAGTCACTCGACCACCTTGTGTTACCACCCTAAAAAACACAATCCGCCACACTTCAAACACACTCGCCACCACATGAAAGATAAATTCATATCTGGCACCACTTACACGAATCGATTGTTTGTTTGTGAGCAAGATTAATAGTACGTTCACACTACGGCCTATATTACGTGATATAGTGCGATTCATGATATAGCAGCTATATCATGTGCTATATTACGTGATATCCCATACATTTGATCTGTCAATCTATATTACGAACAGTACTTGATATAGCTCATATCATCTCATTTACTTGATATAATTCTAAAAAGCAGTGGTTGGCAACCCAGCTGCGATAGAGCTGGGTGATATCATTCTATTTCAAATGTCACTTTTCCTTTTGATTGAATCAAAACAAAATATAATTTTCCAGTTGGAACAATTCCACCGTCATGTTGTAAAAGAAATTTGAAATCGTTTCGTTTATACATGTTCATTGAATGAAACTAACTGAAGCGAAATCATTACTCGCCATCCATATTGCAGATTTTGCACCTAATTAGACCACCGACGGAAATATTTAGTCAGTTCAAAAAATGTTCACACCATTATCATCATACATTGATTAATTTTACAGTTACAATTTTTGTTGCGAGTGCGTATTTCGGGGTGCTGTATCGGATGATCGGTTTGTTTTCTGGGTTTTCCCTTGGGAAATCAAATGTGAATTTTCTTAACTATCCTTTATTTTATCGAAACTCTAAAAACCAAACCAAATAGCAAACTTGAACCGAATTATTCACCATCCATGTCGGTTTTGATTTTCATTGACTTATTGGCATCGAGACAAGAATCAGGCAGATATTTCGCTGCTATGACGTTGCACTTAATTCTCCCAAGGAAAATATGGAAATCAGGGACGATGCTTTTTGTAATTAAAAATGTGTTAAGTTCTGATACCAATCCATCGCATTAGAACAAACTTGAAGAACAAATGGTTCTTCAAAACTGGATTTCATCAAAATCTGATCTTTCTGTCTAGAACATGGAATGAAGATCGGTTTACTTAGTTTTTTTTTTCTGATTTCTTCATCATCATATTTGCAAACGTCAAACTATATCACGTCAGTGTAGTGTGAACACCTCCACTTGATATCGATATCAACTTGCTATATCACGTAATATAGTACGTAGTGTGAACGTATTATAAACGTCTGAACCGTGCATGGTTGCCAATAAGCATAAATTTTCGATTGTAGTTTGCACGGTAAATCTGAAGTATGCATTTATGACTTCAAAGTAGTCACTTTGCTTGAAGACTGGAACTATGCATAATTTGCCTAAAAAGGTTTTATGCAAAAATGCCTAAGTGTTATACGTCAGAAAGTGAATAAATTTTAGGAATTTTGTAGCATGTGGAAGAGATTAGAAACTATGCATTTTTAGAATGTGATTGTGCTTAGAAACTAGTCATTTTATGAAATGAAGATGAGATAAGAAACTCAGCGCCAATATTTCAAAAGGGCAGACCTGCTTTTTTTTAATCAACGACATTCTCTATCGATTTCTCATAAAAATCCAAAAACGCAAATCATATACACAGTAAGGTAGGAAAATGTTTCTTCTTGCAGTCGAGATTGTTGATTTGTAGGAGAAAGTTTTCATTTCCGAGAAAGCGATGGTTATAGTAATTGTTTATAGCAGATCCGCCCTTTTGAAATGTTGGCACTGAACTGGTCTTAGAAAATGACTCTAGATACAGATTTCAGTTTATTTAAAACCTTAAAATATATTACATTTAAATAATTAATCTAATTAATATAAATGATCAATCTGAAACTGAATCAGCTTCGATTGATTCCGTAAATTTGGCGCACATCAGGCTTACAGATTACCTCGCACTGTGAGTTTTTGTTTTGAAACAGAAAACTTCGATGAAATCAGATATTTTAATTAATAGTGCAGGAATTGGAACGGAGAACACACTGAAGCATTTAAAAAACGTGTCGATGGCCTGCACCGAGCATGTTCCACATGGAATGATTTCTCCATCGATGAAGATCATGTACCGATCACCTTGCGATATCAAATGTGGGGCAACCTCTGAGTTGTGTGTTACATTGAACGCAGCGTACTTTGCCAGCTGTTCCGGTAGAGCAGAATCGGTGTCCTGTGAATCAATAAATAATCTAATAATAATATTCATCAGAAATACACTGTAATGTGACGCAGCCAATTGGAAATATATAGAACTTTTAGTACCTCAATCCAACGAACTAATGGGGATGCTAACTCATCTTCTACACTAAGAGGCATGATAACTGGTTGCTTTTTCAATCCCTCTACGGCTAAGCTGAGCCATAATGCGAAGACATCCTCGTAGATGATCTGCAACAAAAAATGGCTTTAAACTAGAGACAAATAACACGCCTTAAAAATACTCACCATCCTGAACCGATGTAAATGTGCCCCGCTCAAGCAGAAGAGCACGAGAAAATAATTGTCTTAAGTCAGATTGTCTGCTGTAATTTACATTCAACCGTTCGAAAGCTTGCTGAATCTGAAAAATGATCAAATTAGAAAAACAGGCATTACCGAATACTGTAAATAATACCCACCATAACTCCGTTATACGATTTCAAATGTGGTAGAACATGCACTATTCCCACCACCGTTTTTTTGCTTTGGAGCAGCAGTTCATGCAATGGATGTGTTTCCGTCATCATTCTAAAGCTTGATCATGTTTGTTCATAGCCAATATTTGTCATAGGCAGATAGCATCTGACAAACATCTATGATATCTGTCAGCTGTCTAGCTGCCATGCCAAATATTTGGCTATTGGACAAACAGTGTAATACAAGCTTAACGATTGTGTTAAAATTTGCCGATGTTGAATCTTTTCTTCCGCACTCTTCAGCTAGTTCTATTATCTCTGATGGCACACTTTTAATTTCTTCAGGTTTTTTATTGCGTGTGAACTTACGTTCACCAGGTGCCAAGTTACTGGTAGCATTTCTGAGGTGCCTATGAATTATTCCAGAATGAGCATATCCTGGGCCTTTTCCAGAGTTCTTCCAAAAAACAATCCAAAATCGGGAGCATTTTCGGCCGGTTTTGTAGCACTAAGAGACGGAAAGGTGGCAAGAATGTTTGCAACTAAATCCGTTTTTTCCTGTGTAGTGGGGTATCTGTGAAATAAAAGCTTAAGAGAAATACTTTTCTTCCAAATTTTTCTTGCTATTTACACCGAGATTTTTACTGCATTTTTATCAATGGTAGAGGACCTATTTAAAACCTACTCTTGAATGATGGGAAATATAGGACTTTATGAAGTGTTCAGCTTGAATTCGGGATTATTTTGATTGGACGAGTCAACAAAATACTTACATTTTTTCGCTAAGCAATCTAGCTACTAAGTCGTTGCAAAGAATTTGGATCATTAGCAGCAATTCGTTGTAGGTAGGAAGTAGATCAACGTTCAACTTCTTGTGCAAGACATTCCGAATTTGGCGTTCCCACCCAGCAATTCCCGGATCTAAAATGAGTGGATTAAAGCAGGTAATTAATCAGATTTCAAATGTAACATCATTTTGCATACTCGGGTTGGTCCAATATCGATTTCTTTTCCGTTTCCACTTCTACAGACCATGTCTAAACTTTCTTCGAGGCCTGAAAGTTCACCGGATGCTGAAGATTTCATGGAAGATTGATTGCTTGAGCTTGCAGTTGGATCTTTAGCTTGCTGGATGAACCGACTTGTATCCTGAATGTTAAAGGATTGCCTGATACTTGCTGAAACCGCTAGGATGATTTTTTGTGGCCCCATCTCCTTGATGCCAATGTTGGCAAGATCTGTATCCGTGATGTACAGCAGTGATTCATCTGTGAATTTTTGTGCTGAGCGAAAGAAAGAGAAAGTGTGAGCTCCTGCACATAACCGTCAATTTGGGCATCGCAGCCAGTGATAGGGCACCGGATACCTTTATAATCTATATATTTATAAAATATATAATAATAATTTATTAAAAATCACTTGCCTCGTAGCTTGTTCATGACAGTGGATTCAAGTTTGGCTTGCAATAACTCCATTTTTTTCTTAACTTTGTTTTCAGCCAAAGCCAGTCAACTATCACCAACAGATATTTTCACTTTGTTGATTGTGTTGTTTTTATGCATTTTTTCTATCACCCTGGAATAAAAAAAAGACTCAAAATTATTCATTTTTTGGGAATAAAAAGTAAGCATTTTTTGACGTACAGAGGATGTCCATTAAAATGCATAGAATGTAGTCAAAAAATGACTACCTCAGAATTACCGTGTGTGAAAACACAAAAACACCTTCTGCCACCCCAGAAACACATTCGCACACGATCAACACAAACACAACGTGGCAGAGTTACTCACCCCCTGGCCACACGGTACATCTGATAAACTCATTTTATGACTAAATTTTTCGCATTTTCAAGATTACCCAAGTACCACGAAGGCTGTAATAGCATGCATACATAGAGCATATTACGTCTAGTGCATCATTGAAGTTGGATTAAAGCTGAATAGGGGCCCAGTAAGACCAAACTAATGCTATATTTTTGTAATGCCATAAGACATTGCTAAAGTAGCATTATTGCATTGGTAATGAATCATTGCATTCTTCAGCTAATCTAACACCCCGTTCGCACTACAACTTATATTATGTGATATAGACTATCTTGATACCAGCATCTATACATCAAGTTTTCACTGGAAATAATGTGCATGGCATTTGATATCAAGATACTCTATATCAAGTAATATAGGTTGTAGTGCGAACGGGGTGTAACGCTTCATTACATAACAAGTGTTGAATTGGTGCGATCCCGCATTACCGATGTTGATTTGGGTTGAATAAGTGCAATAATATAATGCTTGTGGTTATTTGGGTATAATTTATACGTCGAAAAGTGACTAGTTTGTGTGGCGGATCTGTTCCTGCCTTGATCTACCCGGCATGGGGATGTGTGGCAAAAGTGTGTGTATTTGCTTCGAAATACTGCTTTACAAAAGCCCTACGCTCAATTTTAAACAACTTCTATTCAATGTTATAACCTGCCGAATGCTATCAAACCTACCCAACAAACATCGGTGTTGAATTAGAGCTTGTTCAAACAAATTTGGAGAAGCTATTCAGCTATTCTAGAAGAAACAGCTGAATAACTTCTACAAATTTGCTTGAACAAGCTCTAATTCAACACCGATGTTTGTTGGGTATCGACAACATCGATACTTTCTCTTCACATCTTTGGTTCTAGCAGAAACTGCTCACTCAGCGAAATAAACTTTCGATATTTATAAGATTGCATTATGATTATTTGCTATAAGAAACCAGTATGAATCTCATAAATATATTGCTGATTGCAGTTAAAAATGGACTCCGACAAAAACAGAAAAAGTGTGATAAAAGTGCACGTTTACGTCAAATCGTTTCCTGTCTTCAGTGAACTTAAACCTTTCAGCATAAAGGATAAGTGTACCGAAGACATCAAAACGATTTGACGTAAACGTGCACTTTTATCACACTTTAAAATGCGTAAAAAGCACTTCTAGAGTCCAATCACAACTGCAACCAGCAATATCTTATGAAATATAATGATGTTGAAAAAATAAAAATATGGAGCAACCTGGATTCGAACCTTGGACGTTGAGGATATAGGTCCAGTGACTTACCCACTAGTATATATCAACACTTGTAATATGGAAAGCTTAAAGGCGTACAATAACAACGTCAAGTGGAACAAAATCCATTCATAATTCAGCCTTATGAAATTCCAAAGCATCGTTCATAAATTGAACCCAGGGTTGAACCAACAATCAATATGTAACTAGCGATTTGAAATTGGTTCACTGTTGTAGAACCCCTTGGTCCGAATTACACCTTGAAGCCAGCACCTTGTTATACTAGTATTTGCGCCTTTGTTTTGATTTGCTGTGTTATTTTGACAGAGTATTTGAGAGTGTGTTCATGTGAGTTCATATATAAGGGGTGCATTATTGAGCTTGGGACCGACCTTGGGACGATGTTCTAGTACTGACTGAGCCAAGAAAAAAATCGTTTTTGTGTGGGACCTACTGGTCTTAGAGTTAGTCTATGGTTGAACCTTATGAAATTCGTAAGATTATTTGGTTCAGTGGTTCACTACTGGGATCACAAGAAGTTGGGAAGATATTTCCTATTTAAAAATATTATAATTTAATTTGGTTCACTGTACGCAATAAAAACAATGTTAATTAAGTACTGTAGTTTGAACGTATTAATCAACCTGCGTAGGTTTAGATAGTTTCAACTTATTATTAAATGTTTAATTAAATATTTGAATTATTTTTAATTTCAGTGTAAAAATCTAAGCGACTCTTTTTTGATGGATTTTGAGAAACATCTGGCAACACGGCTTTACTCAACAGGCAAGACAGAAAAACGGAAAAGGAATCAAAATAAACAGAAAAAAGGGATTCCTCGATCGATAGGTAGGTTTTTGCAGGAAAAATTAATATTTTATTCTGAATTAACCCTAAATTGCCGCTTTTGCGCTTCCATTCTACCACCGTTGATTATGTTTCTTCTAATAATAAAACTGTTAATGTCTTACAGATCAAGAAACTATCGATTTTTCGTCATTCGGTTTGGTTCAGTCGCAGGAGCAGCTCGACACATCGAATGTCTGGCGCTGGAGGACGCTTCTTTCAGAATCCGTTTCAGGATTATGTAGGAGGTCCGGTGGTGAAAAATGATGACCATATTCGTGGGCTCATCCAGTCCTACGTAAATCTCGTCGTGGACAATACAAAACCTGGTAAGAACAGTGACCACCGGGGTGACTTATACGTGGGTGATGCTGGCATTGCGTACATGTTCCTGAGGTTACATGAAAGTGGACTTTTTGGAGCGGATGCGTTGCAGTATGCTAAACAGTACGTAGCAAATGCCAAAGGCAAAGCCATACGTTATGCCGCTCGTGCTGAAGAGAGGTGCTCGTATCTTTGCGGGAACGCAGGGATTTATGCAGTTTCAGCTGCTATCTGTCACAAAATGGGTCAAAGACAGGAGATGGACGAAGATCTCAGAAATTTTGCTTCCGGGATTACCATCTGTAAGAAGATTGATTTCAACAAGAATGGAAGCGATGAATTGCTCTTCGGAAGAGCTGGATATTTAAGTGGAATTTATTGGCTGCATCAGACCATCGATAAGAAATTATTTGCACATGAAACGTTGAATACAATTTGCGGTGTCGTTATCGAAAGCGGAAAGCGTTATTCTGCTGCTCATCGCAGTCCCATACCATTGATGTATCATTGCTGGGGTGATGAGTACTTGGGAGCAGCACACGGAGTTTCTTCCATCATGCACATGCTGTTGGAATCACCATTCCAAGGGAATCCGAATTGCACTGAGATGGCTGCAGTTCGTGCCACTATCAATAGTTTGTTGTCCTTACAGGATGCCGAAGGAAACTTCCCTGTTACTCTTCAAGATTATTTGCAACGAACAAGAGATGAAACCCTAGTCCACTGGTGCCACGGGGCACCTGGAATCGTATATCTTATGGCCAAAGCATTTATAGTCTTCAAGGACCAAAAATATCTCCAGTCATGTGTTCGCTGTGCCGATCTAGTCTGGCGTAAAGGACTGTTACGCAAAGGCCCTGGCATATGCCACGGCGTAGCCGGCAGCGGATACGTCTTCCTTCTCCTCTACAGACTGACAGCAGACCCCAAATACCTCCACCGTGCAATTAAGTTTATGGAATTCCTGACGCACGAGGAGTTTATTCGATATGCTCGTAATCCGGATCGTCCGTTCAGCCTATACGAAGGCTATGCTGGCACTGTTTGCTTCCTGTTGGACTTGCTGCGACCGGAGCGTGCTAGTTTCCCGTTTATGGATGTGTTCGATACCAAGTGTTAGGTAAGTGAGTGGCGAAACTCTTCACATTGGTCTAGTTTAGATGTATTTCACATTGAATAAATTAATTTATCGATTTCTTCGACAATTATGCACACAAAGGCAAATTAGTGTTCAGTCTGTATCACATGTCCTAGAATAATCTGCATAGTGCCCTGACCTTGAACTTTTATAGCTATTTACTTCCCCAAACCTGAAGACAGTATCGACAATAAAATTTATTTTGAAAGTGAATAGATATTTTTGATAGCGGCAGATTAATTATGCTGTGAGGCTTATGACCTAGACTTTGACCTAGTTAATAGCTTTGGTGAGTAAAGTTTGGGCATTCACAGAAGGAAGAATCTTAAGTACTTCTTAATTTTAGATAACCTAAATCTTTTCGATTCTAGAACTTTCCCCAGAAAAAAATTCTTAGAATTTCATTCCCCTGAAAACATTTTCCAAAACATGTACCATTTCAATGTGTCGATTTAAAATAAACATCAAAATTGTTACGGGGGGTCTGGGGGTCTAGAGCAGGTATATTACGACGAACCTATTTGATCATTTCAATTCCATGTTTTTGCTGTTGAGCACTCTATTATTGAACTTTATGAAATTTTCAACACATTTCAATATGAAAGAATTGTCGAATGTTGAAAAAGTCTAGACAAAATCGTCAAAAGGTCGAAATTAACAATCGTTAACAATGACTTAAAACGTAAATTTCCTGGAAATGACAGGTTGTTAACATTTATATCCAATACACGGGAAGATAATAAATCCCTGTGTCTGTTACTGGTGCGATTTCGTTTGTGGGAGCCAGCAGAACCCAGAAAAATACGCTAGATGTCATTGTTTACAAATGAAGTCTAGAAGCCTAGAAGTAAAACAAAAACTGAAAATAAAAATCGTTTTTGAATGCGGCTGATTTCACGCAGGATGCACAATTGCGTGTATATATAATATATCCATTGGCAAAACTCTGAGAAATTAGATTGTGTCTCAAATTTATTTGATGAAGTTTGCAGAAGCAGATAATTTCTCATAATTTCTTCTGCAAACTTCATCAAAGATCGTTACTTCCGCGCGGTGGGAGAAAACAAAAAATAACAATCAAAAAGTGTCAAATTTATTTGTTGAAATCAACTTCAGTTTATGAAAGCAACTGTTTCAATCTAAGATTCAATGCCAATCGAAATGAATCAGCTTGACAGAAAAGTCGCAGCTTTTGAATTTAACAACGCTCATCCCAACTGAAATTTCAAATCAGTGCAACCCAGATAGCGGAGCCTAGTTCGAAGAAAGAAGGATTGACGTAGCGAAGTATGCTATCCTACTTCAACCGTTCTTCCCGTCCGACTACAATCGTATTACAATTGCACTTCAAGTGTTACATCAGATTTACTTGAAATTTCAAAATAGCAGTTGGTTGAAGAACACATGAGGTCCGCCTTTGAAGTCGGATTGTACTAGGAATGTTCATTTCAAATGGACCAATTTTAATGTGACTTCAAATGGACCAATTTTTAATGTTTACTTCAAATGGACCAATTTTAATGCCAAACTTGTCGCTCGCGGAATTTTGGTTCTCGGTCCGAACGGTAAAAGAACGCTGTAAAGTTGATGCCTTATGTATTGTAACTCTTATGTCTTATGTATCTGTATGTCTTATTTTTCTACGAATAATCCGAAGTCCATTTGAAGTTAACAGTCAATAAATGTGTTAGAGTTCTAGTACAATCGTAGTTCAAAGCCGAGCCTCAAGTGTCCTTCATTAACTGCCTAAATTTTAAATGAACAGCTAGCTATATTACTGGAATTACTGGATAAACTGGAACTTTCATTTACAGAAGACAATCAACAGAGCGACAAATGCTCTATGGATGGCTAAAAAACATCTTACCAAGCAATGGGGACTAAAGCCAAAAATTATCCATTGGATTTATTCGGAAATTGTAAAACCCAAGATTACCAATGCTGCATTGGTCTGGTGGCCAAAAACTACACACTCAATTTACTTCGGCAAAATGTGCAACAGCCGATCAACTCGGCAGTTACTTTTGCTGATATCCCTGTTTAATGTTTGTTTGTTAGCTGAGCATCGGTAAAATTACAACTTGTTAGCCGAATCTCGGTAGTTTATTCACTGATTCTCAGTAAATTGAAATGCCGAAATGCTCGGCTGGATTCTCGGCGAAAAAAACTAAGCGTGTAGAGAAACTGTTGTACAGAGAAGATTAGAAAAACTTCAAAGGCTATCATCTTCTTCTTCTTTAGCATTTCAAGCTTCTTGCTTTCACAATTAGCTTATTGCTTGCTCTTAACTTAGTGTTCTAGATGCACTTCCACAGTTATTAATTGAGAGCTTTCGGTGCCAGGTACCATTTTTGCATTAATATGATTGTGTGGCAAGTACAATCATACGCTATATACCCAGGGAATCGAGAAATTTTCCTTGACGAAAAATTCCTAGACCAGACCGGGAATCGAACCCAGCTACCTCCAACATGGTGTTGCTTTGTAGCTGCGCCTTTGCTGACTGAGCTAAGGGAGGACCCCTACTATCAACTAGTTCAATTACTGGTGCAATGAGAAGTATACCAACAATGGCACTGGATGCATTGCTTTTCATGCTCCCATTTCATCTACACATACAATTAGAAACTGAAAAGAGCGCTCTACGGATCAGAAGGTTTATGAACCTTTTTGAAGGTCTAATAGGACATCTTAGCATTCTAAAAATTGTTAGATTGGATTCTTTAGTTATGAACAACTAAGATTGGATGGAGAAAAAATACAACTCTGACTGTTCGTATCAAGTTATTGATCCTGGACGTGATTCGTGGAAAAGAGGTGCTCAACCTCCATAAAGGATCGATTGTATTCTGTACAGACGGTACAAAAATGAACAATCAAGTGGAGACAGGGGTAACTGCCCCAGGGATATCCATTTCAATGGGTAAGTGGCCAACTGTATTTCAAACTGATATTCCAACAACTTTGGAATGTTCTGTAAGCATATAACGCAGAAACTATAGATATTCAAATATATGCATTATGTCGGGCAGTCAAGCAGCTTCAAGTCAGCAACATGAAATTCCAAGCATGTTTGGGAATGTGTTCAATCACTCCTAATGTTGTCTTTTAGTAATCAAGTCAATTTGTACTGGGTCCCTGACCATTGTGGAATTGATGGAAACGAGAGAGCCAATGAACTAGTAAGACTCGGATCATCTCATCACTGTGTAGGACCTGAACCCTTTTGTGGTTTATCTGCTTTTTCACTAAGAATGAAGATGAAAGCCTGGGAATGCTTAAAAGTGGAGGCAAACTAGAACAACACTCTTATAGCTGATAGGAGAACTTCAAGATGGATAAAGATATGGATCAAGAAGACTCAGAACACTTGTTATGCCACTGCCCGGCAATCTCCAACAAAAGATTTAAGTTCTTCAGCAAAGGGCTACTAGAACCCTCTGAGATGTGGAGAACAAACACCAGTACACTTTATTTGGTGTGTTATACCGCCCTCGGACAACGCTTTAAGTCAGACATTGGCGATCACTTCTAGCAATAGTGATGGGTCATGCTGACAATAACTAAAGCAAAAAAAGGGGGATTTATCAATAATATATCTGAAAACTGGTCGAAGTAATAAAGATACCCGACACGGAAAAAAAATGAATGTGTTACAGCCGACACCTGAAGTATACGTTTTGAAACAGTAAGTTGATGTCAGTCGGATCTTGCATGGAATCTTGTATTTTTAATTTCCTGAATAAATTCCGAGAACTTTTTGATCAACCGTCCGCTAACTGAGCTAAGTGCACAGCTCAGTTAGCGTATGCTGCTTGGTAACTGGGCTGGCATTTCAAATGTAAAACAATTTCGAGGGTCTTTCGATCAGATTTCGAGTGGAATATTTCATTGCACAATACATAAATTAAATAATGTTTTTATGTTTTTATGCACATTGGGAAAAGCGATTGACTTAGTTTGTATGGAATGACGACTCAATTCTGTAGAGTTTAACAACTTTTCAATCCTCTAGGAAACGTATATGCCATTAACCTGTCCATTGCTGATTTTGACAACAAAATGTCAAAAGCTGATTTTTGAAGTTTATCTGCTTTTTAACTGGGCTAGCCCAGTTTGCAAACGCCCAGTCAAAAAGCAGCCCAGTTAAACAGCACCCAGTTAGCGAACAGTTACTGTATTCCTTCCCTTTTATTGTTTGACCTACATTCGAGCGGTACCGGCCCTGTATTGCCTTAGTTTGGAATTTGACAATAACGAAGTAGTAACCTCGGGCGGTCAATCATGCTCATGCTAATAAATTAACCACACAACTCTTTGCAAAATGTATTGTGGGCCTGAAAACGGGGCTTTGTAGTCGTCGAATAGTGAAAATTTCACATCAACGGAGCTGGCTTGACGCGCGCAAGGGCTCAGATAGAATTCTCTGTCAAGACCCAAAGCTAAGAGTCAGTTCCATTGTAGTTCCATTGTGGTTATATCTCATTAATTAGTTTTTCTACTGGAGTTATCTACAATTTTTTTTCAGCATTGAAGCATGGAGAAACTGGTTGGCGTACCCTGGGCAAGAAAGTGAGTGGCTGCGGCTGAAGATCGTGTTCAAGCAGGGTATATCTTCTATTCTCATTTTATCAATAATTTCAGCACGCTTTGGGACATCTTTGCATTTCAAATTACTTTGTATTTCAGAGTATGGAGCAGCATGACGATTTAATGCTTGTAATACTCAATTTATTTTTCAGCATTTTAGCATAAAATTTTCTTTAAATCATTTAATTAAATATCTTAAATCTTAAATCATTTCATTAAATATATCTGAAATACAACTACTATTCCATAAAAGACCGGCAGGTGATTACAAGTAGAATAGGATTTTATTTAAATATATGTGATTAGTGGTATTATGATAAGATATTTCATTTATTTCAGAAAACATCTAACCAGTCTCTTCGGTTACTAAAACTGCTTTCTTCGACCGATAAAATAGTCTTTGATTCTCCAAAAGTAAAACAAATCAAATATCCCTCTCCATGGCTGGATTTTGTACCTGGACGCTGGTGGGAGGGTCTAATCTCATGTTAATGATTCATTGGAGATAGCTGATTTATGATAGATGTCAGCTAGGTCATGTCATTGCATGACCTTCTACTCTAATGAACCATTCATAGGCGAGCCGAAGCACTGTGGGACGAAACGCCAAAAACACGAACTTTTACAATAACTCGTAAAAACGTGTTCTTAACATTTTGGTGTCTTCAGATGAAAATTTTCAAAAAATATAACGCATTTACAGAAGACAAATTTTAGTTCGCAGCTTCACCACAGGCGCCGCTGCAAACTTGATTTTTTTTAAATGATGAGATAGAGAGTTAGTGTCTTCGGCAAAGTTGTAGATAAGTTTAATACAAACAACATTGTTGAAAACATCAACCTTCTATCTGGTCACTGTGCCGAGGTACGTGTTTTTTAAAATGGCGGGCCTTGGAAACTAGTTTTTTGTGATTATTTAATAAATGTGTAGTTTTAGGTCAAAATAATGTTCTACAAAGTTGTACAAATAATTAAAATATAAATTTTCTCTGTAGTCACCTTACGTCTAAAACCTCTATGGGAGAAGTTATAGTAGTTTTATTGTGAAAAATATACGTTTTTCATAGCCCTTTAGCAGGCGGGGATGCAAGTGGATGCACATGAAACCTCATAGGGTTCAAAATATAGGATGTATTATAGCATATTATGTTGGTTTCATGTGTATCCATGATTATCCCCAAGGGTGAACCTGTGTTCTATGAAGTAGCGAATATACCATTAAAACTATCATAAATGCTAATATTCCCAATTGAGAACCCTATTATCGTGAAGAAACTGATCTAATTCTAGTAATTTTATTATTTATTAAACATTATTCGAAACACACTACTATTCAGGACCGATTCAAGGAAATTATTCACCTATATAAAGAAAAACTCATGTGATCGAACATTTCTTGGTTCCGATAGGCGAATTATCAGAAGAAGCGCAGGAAAGTCAGAACAAGGATATAAAGATGTAAACTATTATTTGCAAAAATATCTTTATTTTTTTCATAATTTAAATACAGATATCGAAGGGATCATACCAGAAAACAATCCAGAACAGCTGTGAATCTAGATTTACTGCACCGGCTCCTAGAGTCTTCTGATCCGTACCTTACAAGCTTGAGAAATGTTTGTTCAAAGCCTGACATAGAATTCTCTGTGGACGCTAAAGATCTGATAGTTTTCAAAGATCAATTTCAAGAAGAAAGCAGTGATGAAGATCAAGACTAAAGATCTTTGAAAATTGATCTCTGAATGAATCAAGTTTAATTTTTGAATATGCATTAATAAACCCTTGTTTTACAAACTGCAAATAATTCACTTTTTCACTCATTTGAGCAATGACTACTGTGACCATGACTTTTCTGAACAACATTGAGAACTTTTTTGATTGGTTAAAAAATGTTTTTCTTTATATAGGTAAATAATTTCCTTGAATCGGTCCTGAATAGTAGCGTGTTTCGAATAATGTTTAATAAATAATAAAAATACTAGAATTAGATCAGTTTCTTCACGATAATAGGGTTCTCAATTGGGAATATTAGCATTTATGATAATTTTAATGGTATATTCGCTACTTCATAGAACACAGGTTCACCCTTAGGGATAATCATGGATACATGAAACCAACATAATATGCTATAATACATCCTATATTTTGAACCTATGAGGTTTCATGTGCATCCACTTGCATCCCGCCTGCTAAAGGGCTATGAAAAACGTATATTTTTCACAATAAAACTACTATAACTTCTCCCATAGAGGTTTTAGACGTAAGGTGACTACAAGAAAATTTATATTTTAATTATTTGTACAACTTTGTAGAACATTATTTTGACCTAAAACTGCACATTTATTAAATAATCACAAAAACTAGTTTCCAAGGCCCGCCATTTTAAAAAACACGTACCTCGGCACAGTGACCAGATAGAAGGTTGATGTTTTCAACAATGTTGTTGGTATTAAACTTATCTACAACTTTGCTGAAGACATTAACTCTCTATCTCATCATTTAAAAAAAATCAAGTTTGCAGCGGCGCCTGTGGTGAAGCTGCAAACAAAAATTTGTCTTCTGTAAATGCGTTATATTTTTTGAAAATTTTCATCTGAAGACACCAAAATGTTAAGAACACGTTTTTACGAGTTATTGTAAAAAGTTCGTGTTTTTGGCGTTTCGTCCCACAGTGCAAAGGTCCAGCCACACAAAGTAGTGATAATATCTAGACAAAATAGTCAAAACGTCGAAAGTAACATTTGTAAACAATGACTTCTAGCGCATTTTTCTGGGATCTGCTAGCTCCCACAAACTAAATAGCACCACAAACAGATACAGGGTGTTATTACCATCCCGTCGGTAGTGAATATAGATGTTAGAAACCTGGCATTTCCAGTCAATTTACTTAAAACGCCGTTGTTTACAATTGTTACTTTCGACCTTTTGACGATTTCCTCTAGATATCACACTCGCTTCTCTTTCTATTTAATAGCCGTGTCGTAGCATGCATGTATAAAGGCACTAAAATTGAGTGTGATATTGGCGAGTTGGGCCGTAAATCACAGGGTGCCAGACGAAGTGTAGGCTGGATGAGCGATTCGTGGGTAGCTGGACCAAGTCAAGTATGACAATTATGCCTTCCTTGATGGAAATCGTCAGATCGAGATCAGCGAAGGTCTTATTATCTTCCGACAGTCTACAGTGAGTTTGCTAACCCTATTTTTAACAAACCACCAGACGGAAATCGTAATGTGTATTGCTTACTGTTCACTTTCTGTAATAAGATCGTTTCGTTGAAAGGAGATTCTCTATCCTTTCCATGGGTTTCGTGTAAGTGCATCTGCTTACGCGTCCACATCCCCATTTTTGGCCCTTCATACAACGGAATAATGAGGATTACAGAGATGTACAGTTTGATCTTGCCATTAGGAGGAACTGTACGCCATGGCAAGTCCTGCACTGGTGGTGGCTTCCTATCACATCACATCACACCACAGGTGATGTGATGTGATGTGTAATAAGAGCCCACCATCAGTGCAAGGATTACCTATGGCTGCAGGACTATTCTCAGCAGGTTGTTCTGAGAGAATAGCCTACGTGATGGCTTCTTGTAGCAGGGTCAGCCGATCTCAGTGAGGACCTTCGGAAGACTACGGCCAGAAGGCCGCGTGTCTTCGCATGACAAGGGACTGGCGACTCCACGAACCCTTGTCCAGTCAACAAATCCTTCGACTGCCTTAGGCTACCCCCCCAGGGAATCCCCGTTATATAGTTGTTAAAGGAACAGTAGACATTTTTAGCATAAATGATTTATAAAAGTTAAGACAAAATGAAAATTTCACGGCTATACTGAACTTTAGATTCAATTAACACATTTATTTTTGTTTTTATTTGCACTAGTAGATGTACTGGGATATTGCAAATTTCTACTGTTCCTTATAAAATAGTTGTGGGCAATAAAATGAGGAAAAATCTCACAAAATAAAGAATACTTACATTTTTCGTGGTAGGGTAAGACTTCAGCATGCTATCTTACCGCGCTGGCTACATTGCGTTGGTGGGACTGCCTCCTAAGGTATAGCTGACGAGATACAGCGTTTCTTACTCAGCCGCTGTTTGAGCCGCACCTCCTTGGTGGACAGACGCTCGGCACGCACCTCCTCAATCTAGCTGAAGTCAGAAGGACAACAGTGCCCAGGCTGCACTACCAGCTAAGTACGCAACCCTTAGCTGGCGGTCTTTGTCATCTGTTGACCCGTGGAAGCATGAGGTAGGAACTTGTGAGGACCAGAGCTATGTCGCGGGGACGCACGCTCCATCACAGTTGTCGACTCACCATTTTGCAGCCCATCACATCACATCACACCACAGGACGTTGAAACGTGAAACGTTTCAAGGATACTGGTACTGTTGTTCATTAAGTAACCAGCTGAAGTAACCAGCTAAGAAACGCAGTGTACGCACTCCCTCAGCGGTCAAAGCAGTGAAAGAGCGAATTTGAAGGAATCCTGCTGAGATGGATTTTAGAATAACTTGAGGAGCATTCTAGAACAATTCTAGACGCATTCCTGTACTACTTTAGAAGTGTTCCAGAGTGCACTGTAGTAGCTTACTCTGGATGTAACAAAAGACTTTTTGAAATAATTTCAGAACAGCAATGCAAGCATTTCAGAACATGTCTGGAAGATTCTCAAAATCATTTTGCCTAGCATCTCCACAATGGTTCAGTTAGTATTAAGAGAAACTGCTTTAGAAGGATCTCTGGCAATTATTTAGACATTCTAAAAATTCTAAGGGAGCATGGTGGTTTGTTTGGTATTGGTTTTGTTTATTAAAGAGACTTTCAGCCAGGTGCTGGTTCGCTTTCGATGTGGCAAAACAATGGGAACGGGGGCCTGGAAGAGATAAATGGCGTATGAAATGTAAAAAGAGCCAAAAATCCATGCAGAATATATTTAAACGGGACCTTGGATATCCGGTTTTTGAAAAACAGAAGATTCACGGATTGATACGCAAGAATATTGCGGGTAGCGCGTGCTTAGGACGCACGCTGGAAATACCATTTTTTGTTTACTTTGGCGGGTGTTTTTGAACAGTCAAAGATCGTGTATATAGGCAAGTCTTCGTGAAATACCACCTGACAAACGCGGGTTTGAACGATACCGAAGGGTTTCTGCGGTGATGGTTTAGGAGTGCCATATCGTCAAAAGGCACTCTTCATAGATAGGGGCGTGAATTTAAACAAAGAGTGTTATTTACAATACGTTATCGAAGACCATATACTTCCCTGTGCTAAGACTCTTTTTCGAGAGGAGACATGTTGTTTCCGGTAGGATTCAGCTTCGGGGGTGGTAGCTCATCGAAACATCCGGTCCGCTTCTAAGCATATTGCCTTGAGGTACCAGGTGGTTATCCACCGATTACCTGTCGATCTGCCAAATTGGAAGACGTCTGTATTGAGTTATCTCAAATTATAATATTCTGCCCGCTATATCACAAAACATTGCGATTGGTTGAGGGCATTGGAGATAATGAAATCATTGGGTAAGGGGCCAAGTATCGCCCGGGTGGTGCTAAAACGACGAGCTTTGCAATCAATAGAAGCATATCGTTACCAAAAGACATGAATTCATTCGAAGGACTCTTATTTCACCAAATCCTTCTATTGTAACTTTAAATGTATTAGCTTATATTCCGCTTGGGTTCAACTTGCTTGATGCAGTTATTGGTTCCAGTAGTTAAATAGTTTGTATAATGTAGTTGAGCAAATTAAAAGTTAAAAATTTGAGTATTTGTTTGAAAATGCAGGACGTCTGAACCTGTTGGTCAATTTGCTTTCGTCAGTTTTCGGTGTTAAAGTCGGAACTGCCAAAACCGGTAGTAAAATGTGCGTGAATGCCCGCGAGTGTTTGCGTTATGGTTAAGTGAAAAATTTGACTGGATTTCATTCCGAAAAAACTGAGTTTCCAGTGACACGATCGCAGTTTACGTGTTTTTTTCCCACTGTTTTTCCGCCGTCCACTGTTCAGTAGAATGGGCTTTTGCATGTACAGCAACCGTTCGCTAACTGGGCTAAGTGCACAGCCTAGTTAGCGGATGCTGCAAGGTATCTGGGCTGACATTTCAAATGTAAATAAATACATTAAATAATGTTTTTATGTCGTATGCGTTATTGCGATGTAGCTTATTACGCACCCCATTCTGCAACATGTTTGACTTAGTTTGTCTGGAATTAAGACTCAATTTCGTACAGTTTAACAATGTGTCAATCCTCTACGAAACTTATATTACTTTCACATGCCCCTTGCTGATTTTGACAACAAAATGTCAAATGCTGTTTTTTGAAGTTTATTTGCTTTTTAACTGGGCTATATATAGCCAAGGGGTGGATCGCTCAGCAGTATGCGCCTGTTATGGTTTTACCTTTTTCAAGATAGTCGATGAATATTACACCTTGCGCATCCCAAAACACGGTGACCATAACCTTTCGGGCGCTTCGGAGCATTTTTGCCCGGTGAAACCCACTGTTTTGCCTGCTGCGATGAGTCCGGTGTGCAGTAATGGATCCAAGTTTCACAGACTCCTTCGGATTGCGTGTAAACTTGCTCAAATTCTCCTGAGAGGTTGTAACACGAATGCGTTTTTGGTCCATTGTAAGCAAACGTGGCATCCATCGCGCGCAGAGCTTCTTCATACCGAAAACGGAATGTATGATGTTGCCAACTCGTTACATTGAAATGTCTAAAGTCTTACCTAGCTCTCTCAATTACACTTTTGGATCCTCTAATACAGTATCATGGATTTTATTGACGTTCTCTGTTGTAGTGACCTCATTTGGGCGTCCAGAACGCGGCGCGTCAACGGTGCTCGTACGGCCACAACGAAAATCAGCAAACCACTTATGAATCGTTTGAATCGATTGAGCAGAGTCTGGAAAATACTTATCCAGCTTGGCTTAGGTTTCGGCAGCCGTTTTCTTGCGTGGAAAATAGTATTTGAATAAAACTTGAAACTCGGATTTTTCCATTTAAAAAAAAAACTTGCTGATCGGTCTCTTCTCACTGTTGTCACAAATGAATGCGTGGACAGAAATGACTGAAATTTTGACAGCCATCATTCAAGGAGTGAAACTTGTAGAAAATGGTTCACATTGACGATTATCAACGCCACCTATAGGAAATTAAAGGGACTTTTCAGGCAGCCTAAAAATAAAACTAATTACAACTTTGATTGTTCATATTAAGTTATTGATCCTGGGCGTGATTCGTGGGCAAGAGATGGCCCAAACCTCCGCCAAGGATCGATTGTTTTCTATACAGACGGTTCGAAAATGAACAATCAAGTGGGAGCTGGGGTAACTGGCCCAGGGATTAACCTTTCAATCCCAATGGGAAAGTGGCCAACTGTATTCCAAGCTGAAATTCAAGCAATTCTGGAATGTTCTACTATATGCTTACGCAGAAGCTATAGATATTCAAATATATGCATTTTTTCGGATAGTCAAGCAGCTCTGAATGCTTTAAAGTCAGCAATATGCACGTCCAAACATGTTTGGGAATGTGTTCAATCACTTCAGAAATTGTCTTGTCGTAATCAAGTCAATTTGTACTGGGTTCCTGGTCATTCTGGAATTGATGGAAACGAGAAAGCCGATGAACTAGCAAGACTCCGATCGTCTCATCAGTTTGTAGGACCTGAACCCTTTTGTGGTGTATCTGCTTCTTCTCTTAGAATGGAGATGAAAGCCTGGGAATGCTTAAAAGTGGAGACAAACTGGAACAACACTTTCAAAGCTAGGCAATCAAAGCGGTTCATTACTCCAAACATTTCAATGACTCGCAAGTTACTAGATCTTACCAAAAAAGATCTAACAATATATACAGGCCTTATAACCGGTCACTGTCCGAGCCGTTATCACTTGAAGCTGATAGGAAAACTTCAAGATGATTCATGTCGATTTTGTAACAAGGATAGAGAAGACTCGGAACACTTGTTATGCCACTGCCCGGCAATTTTCAATAAAAGGCTGAAGTTCTTTAACAAAGGGCTACTAGAACCCCTTGAGATTTGGAGAACAAACCCCAGTACGGTAGTACACTTTATTCAGAGCGTTATACCGTCCTGGGACAATGCTTTAGGTCAGACTTTGGCGATCACTTCTATCAATAGTGATGCGTCATGCTGAAAATAACTAAAGCAACAACAAAAAGGGGATATGTCACAATAGATCTAAAAATTGGTCGCAGTGACGAAAATACCCGACACGGAATAAAAAAAAAGGCAGCCTAGTAGAGGTGTTCTGAACTTATTAATCTTTGAATATGTATTTATCGTATTGCATAGCAACTAATATTTTTTTTTCCTAGTAATAATTACGGTCACTGGAAAAAAAGGACCATCGAAGCTTTCTTTGTTGACTGCGGTCATCCTTATTTTTTACTGAATCTATAACCCTATAACCGACCAGTACTCATCATCTATTGCACAACAGATGTCGACGCTGCTGTTGGATGGTACAACCTAGATCGTAAATGCACATGACAGGCGCTGACTTTCTACGAAGTTATTATCAGCTTGCTCGAGATGGTGATAACATGGAAGCAGAGCTTAAACATATCATATTCAATTCTCAAATTGCACCCTCACTGAGTCAAAATATTAGTCATCACGCACTATTCCTAGCGAACATGAAGAAACACAAATTTGCCTTCATGAATCTCTTGTGCAAGATGAGTCAATATGTTTTGTGTTGCTTTAATTTGATCATTCATTCGTTCCAGAAAGCAGTGAATGTACGTAAGTGCAAACAACTCATTCAATTTCAACGTTCTACCGTGAAGACGAAAGAACAGTCATGCATTTGGAGAATCAATGAAGTGGAAAAAACCAAAACTTCTCGAATCGATCCTGCAAATGCCTTTTCTCGAACAAATGCCCCACAAACTCTGTAGCGATTCCGGCCATTTGGCCTTTTGGCTTCCTTTGCCTTCAGCCATGTTCGGGAATACTTGAAATCCTGTGGCAAAAAAAAATCACTCACGAACGCGAAAATGAATGACTGGTTACCAGAACATTCAGTCAAGCAACCAAAATCTCTTGAGGCTTGAATAGCCGTGTGCTTTGCTGTGGTGTGAATGAGTAGTGTCGAACACAAGGACAACGGAATGACTGAGCATAGTAAAATTAGTAAACACGAATATATTGCATGACTGATAGAACGAAATGAAGAGAACGAAAATTGTACACACTGAATATTCTTTTTACTCATCGTTCACGATGGGTGTCAATTTTTTCGAGCTCTGCATGAAAGATGATGAAATGATGATAAACATGTGGAATCCTACATATGTTAGAATCTTTAGTTTCTTATCTGAAGTTCTTTTTGAATAGGTCATGTATGTTTTGATGATCAATTGTATTTACGTTAATGTATAATCCAATCATATATATCCTATGCAAAGAGTGCTTCAGAAATCATTGTTCGTTAGCAAGCCCGTTAGGAGCTATTAATAAACCGTAGACTGTTCTGTGGGGAGGGGGGTTATGGAGAAAAGTGTACGAGGGGGGGGGGGTTAAATTTTCAAAAATGAGTACGTGGTTTAATGAAAGGCCCCCAGGGAGTACAACCTACATAAAAATCATGATTTTCAAACATAAATGATTTTGATAAGGTTAATCTAAAGATTTGTGAATCCTAGAGGGTTTGAGCTGTTTAGTGGAATATTTGTAACTATAAATTAGAATAAAACCAGTAACCTTCCAACTACCTCAACCATCCTCGACAGATACTGCGTATTCGTCTACTAATGAGATCTCTTCAGTGTCTCGTACTCAGTCGAGTTATTAGTACGAGACACTGAAGAAGTCTGCACATTGTAGACGAAATAAGCGTATCTGTCGAAGATAAGCAAAGGTAGTTGGAATTAAATGGAGATTACTAATTTTTCTTCTAATTTATAGTTAAGATTTGTGTTTAAAAAAAATTGTTTTCATGGTTGTTTGATGAAATTCATTCTGGTTCACAAAACGAGTAAGTCATAAGATAATCGAGGGACGGATTCCAGAGAGTTCTTGTAACAAAAAATCTTAAGGTGGTATTGGGGTTTTCCAAACGAAAAAATATCAGAGAATTCTAGAGACCACAGAGATAGATAGTATATATATATATATATATATATATATATATATATATATATATATATATATATATATATATATATATATATATATATATATATATATATATATATATATATATATATATATATATATATAAAAGTATTGACCAAGCATCGGAGAGAGTAGACATGTGATTTGAATGTGATAACAAAATTAAATGTACGAACAATTTAAGTACTAATTTAATGACAATACAACGATTTAAATACTTAATTCAGTAAAACTCATACGACGCAACTGGAACTTCAGAAGACGTTGGTTGAAGGTGAGACCCACTTCCGGTGCATTGGGGTCTCGATCTCGCATAGCTGTTGCCAGGATATCGGTAACAATCTTCTGAATATGAGTTCGTTAAATTTGCACTGGTCATATCCGATTGCAGAGTACTGGTTGATACGTAGTTTACGTTGTAGCTATGCTGATAAGTACCTGTTTCACTTTGGAAGCAATAATTGACTTCGTCACAAGTTGTACCGTAAGCAGTTTGAGTCCTTTCGTATTGGCCACTGGAGCTATTATTATTATTATTGTGTCCAAGTGAAGGCCCGATTACCTTGCTAGCCTTTTTACAAGTCAATTGATTATCACAGTCGTATCGTGACCTATGAGCAAAGTTACATTCGTAAGGTTTTGGTCCAATTTCTTTTTTTATATTTTTTGCTAAGTCTAAGGAATACGAAGACCGATTAGGTGCATGACTTATAGAAGACCCTGCTGGTTTGTTCATACAGGTATTCACTTGGCTTGGAATTTTGCTATCAAACGCTGGACCACAAGCTCCTACGTGGCCTGGGTAGTTATCTCCGAAATAGTTTCCATTCCCTCCGATAAAGTAATCTGGAGTTATTTGGTTGCACTTTTTGTAAATTGCACCGCTGCCCAGGTCTAAGAGCGTGGTTGGGGGAGGGTTTATGTTCGTCGGTTGTTGGATAGTTGTTCTTAGAGGCTGATCCAGTTGGAAGATTTCGTCCGGTTGAAAGCTTTCAATACCACTTATTGAATATCCTGTGATGTTTTGTCCGTCTACACAACCAGAGGTGTCGTAGATTTGATTCTCTGACGTATTTGGATAGCAAGACCATGTGTTTGACTGTGCACATCCGTAAGTATTCTCGTGGAACGAATTGCTAGGATTGATAATATCGCTGGTTTGCGTAGATAAATTACAAGCAGCATTAGACGTTCTGCATATACATTGAAATTTGCAGCAAGTTTGACATTTTTGTTTTTCTGAAATTATGTTCGCATACATTGAATCCAATCTTTCCAAAATAATCAATTCTATACCTATATCGGAGTCTGGTATCAACGGAGGAGGTTGCAGGATGTCACCAGATATGTTATTGGTCGATTTGTTCGGTTGGTTTTTGAGCGACATAAGCTAGAAGAAAAAAGGAAAATTCGCATTGAGCATAGAGTTTACAACATATCTATTGTGGAAACATAGTACCTTATTTCCCAGTGCCGCATCCCTCAGCAAAAGCACTGATAGCTTTTTAGCCTTCGTCTTTGATGAAACCCCAACAAGTTTTCTCGTTTCTCCCGAAGTTTTTGATTCCGGCTTTGGATGATCATGGCTCCCTTTAGCTTGGAAGAAGATGGCTTTATCTGTGTGTCGCCAGTAATGTGTGACAGGGTAGCCACAGTGACCTCGGCATGGAAGTACTTCTAAACGGCCATTTTTACAGTTACGATTGGGGCACACCCGGCCCTGCTGTTTTCTGCGGGCTTTATCACATATCGCCGGTCGAAGATGTATTTGGCTTCCGTTCGGCAATCGACATCGTGCCGAGCATATAAGCACCCCCAAACAGCTTTTCTTCAGGATGCTCACATTGTGATTATTGGTATTTCGCATTGCCCAACCTGAAATGTGCTTCCGAGCTTGGTCATCGGTTGGCAGGTAGACGTAGCGACAGTGTCCATCTGCCCAATCGTTGAAGCTATCGTATGCTATGTCCTGCACAAAAGGAATGTGTGCATCGTTTATGTCCCACTCAGGAGTCATCAGCCTCTGTGGAAGAAATTGGATAATAATTTTTATAATTTTTTTAAATTATTTTTCTTGGAATACTTTATTAATTGTGATAAGTAATTATTCGCTTAATAGAGCAACAACTCGTTATTTGCATGTTCCAAGCTCTAAGTTAAGATTCAAATAATATTATTCACCAGCGAACATATTTTGGGTTACAGTTTTGTATGATGAACCCTGTGCTAATTTATTTTGTACAGCTTCGTGCCAAAATCATGTGCCATCAGGGGATACGGGACGGTATTCACTACGACATCCAGCACCTCGCTATTTCTAGGATGCAGTTTCTACATTAAATATGAGTTTGAAAATTATATCAATACGTATGCTCAGTTGCAACTGGCAATCATATATAGTTTTCAGTAGTTTGTGTATCTCGAAGTGAAATAGTTCGAAAGATACCTAACATGCCATCAATTACACAGCCTACCGAGTTACCATTTCAAAATCAAAATAAAATAGAGTCTTTATGAAACGATGTTGGTAAATTAATGCGCTCTTAGAAATAATAATGTCAATTTACAGGGTGAGAGGTAATTCCTGTCAGTGTTTTTTAAACATATGTAACTTTGGATGTAATATGCATGTTTGAACATTTATCTTTTAGAGTGTATTCAAATGTCAACATGCAAGTTTGCTTTGTATTTTTATTCTTTTGAGACTCGTTGTAATCATGGACGCGAACAAAGAGCTTGTAATTAGTCTGTTTTGAATTATTTTAAACCGTGTACTATTTTAATGCAATTGAAACCACTCGGAATTAACGAAAGCTTATCTTTCGCACCACCAAACGCTATAAGTAAGCCGGTTCTTGGAAAATACCTCCCATACCTGGCCGCAAATGCACTGTCAGGTGCCCGGAAGCCATCAAACGAGGGAGCAAATTCGGTCGAATCCTGGTAATTCTGGCTGAAAGATGGCCAAAGACCTGGGAATGTCGCAGAGAACGAACAGGAGTATTTTAAAAGACGACCTTGGACGGAATCCACATAAAAAACGGGTGCATGGCTTGACTGAAGGGCATACGGGTTCAAGTTCCAATCACTTCGAAGTTTTCTGAGCACAAACATCAAATATCATTAGGACTTCGCGTGAAATTTTCAAGAATCGTTTGCTCCACTGGAGCATTTATTGGTTTTTTAGTTTGAAAAATCGTGAAGTGATAATCAGTCTAACCTATAAATCATTTGGAAAAAGGGCTGCCTCCAGCTTAACCTGAAAAGCAGAGGATTGCAAGATTCGAAAGATGTCGGAAGCTGCTTAAGCGGCACGGTGATTGTGAAATTTAGTTTTCGGATGAAAAAATGGTTCTGCTAGAGAATCATCACAACCAGCACACTGTTCGGGTGTATGCAGCACATCTTTTTGATATTCCTCGTGAAACTAGGTTCCAGAATGTTTCAAGGATGATGGATGGTGTCCAAAACTTTACAAGTTCCATTGCTGTTCATTGAACTTGGTGTTAAAATCAACAGTAAATATTACATTGATAATATTTTGATTAATTATTAGCTTCCTTTCGTCAAGAAACACTACAATAATGCACCAAACTGCTTCCGACAAGACTCTGAACCCTCCCATCAGACGAAAGCTACACAGGCTTGGTGTGAGGAAAATTTTCCGTTTAAAACATGACCTGTCTGTTCACCTGATTTGAATCCTCTCGACTTCTATGCATATGGCTAACCGTGGAAAAAATGTTCAGTAAAAATATGGGATGGCATGCCTTTTGATATCGGGCGTGCGCTTTCCAAAAACGCATGTGGCAGGCAATTAAAGTAAAGACAAACTTTTGAACTGAACTCAATTAAGACAGATGTTTAAAATATACCAAACAGGAAACGCATTGAAAATTAAAATTTATGCGAGTTTCTCAGTTTTATGAAACTTAAACTAAACTTATAAGACCTTAAAAACAGAAAATGTGCGTACAGAAGCGTCTGTTTCTTTTGTTCCAAAACGAGGACCCTACGATCTTCTGGCCGGATCTAGCTTCGTACGAAGCCAACGGGGTAACTTTCGTACCCAAGGACATGAACCGCAGACATTGAAATTTTCAAAGCGAATTTATGTATTGTTTTTTTGCCCACGACCAATGTTGTATTTTTCTCCAAGTTAGGCTTTGTGCACAAATAACGTAACGCATGAAGGGGTGGGAGGGGGGTTGAGCAACCGTTACTTATTGTGACATATGGGGGAGGGGGGGGTTTTAAAATCGTTACGTAACAAAATAACCAATTGGAAACAAAAAATCAAAAGTGAATAACCAATTTGCATTATTAAAATTGCCTGTGTGCCAAGCAAAGTAGAAAGTAGCAAGTAGAAAAGGGTTAATTTATACTAGTTACGAACTATGTTTAAAAATTCTGGGAAAACCCCACGTTCAATACGTCAAATGAAAGCTTTCAATCCATATTTTGAAGGAAATATTTCGAAACTGATCCAAAACTTTGCCACGTTTGCCATAACTGGAATACTGCACCAATTATCGCCATAGTTTCAAATTTTGGTTCCTTTGATGGCCAATCACATGTGTTCCTTATGGGTGTGTCGATAATAAAAACAAGTGTGTGCCAAGTGGTGCAAAAAATCTGAAATTTTAAGAAAAATGGATTAAGTGTATCTATTGATTTCCAACCAAATTCGAAAGCTTCGATGAATGGAGACTATTTAAATGTGATCTACTAAATGAAAGGTATCTTATGACGATTTGAATCAACAATTGGTGAAATTTTCCATACATCGTACATATGCACTCTGAGAAATATATTGTTCTGTATATATTCAACACGGCTTACCTATGATTTTAATTTATTCAAACAATACCGATTTTATTTTTGATTATTATTATGCGCTGCAATGGAGGCTTTTATTGAAATAAAAGCATATATTGTTGAATCAAAACATAAGATTTTCGGAAACAATGCACCTTTGCATTGATTCGACCAAAGCGGTTGAATTGAAAAATAAAATATTGTTTTTTATATTAGAACCATTGAAATAATAAGAAATTTAGTTGAATTTGTTGTTGATTGTTTATCCTACAAAATTATTTTGTTGAATCAATAATGATTTCTGTTAGAAATATTAATTGACTAACAATACTGGATTCGATAAGAAATTTTGGTGTTTCAAATATATGATTGCATTAAACTAAGACAAAGTGTGGTTTGATTTGATACACAAGAAATGTGTGTTCAATCACCCAATATTCCTCTGCGTGTAGCCTACATCAAGTGCACTTGTTACGGCGTCTGTTGTTCTATGTTTCGGATCAAACGGAAAATTGATTGGTATAAAAAAAAAAATTAATAACAATTAGATTATAATAATCGCAATAGGTTAATATTATGCATTGCATAAAATACTGTTGCGATCGTTTAGCTAGAATTATGTTATATGAATAAAACTTTGAACTTGTTTGTAATAGTTATGTTAAATAATTTCAATAATTTAAATTTTTGTAATAATATGTTAAATAATTTCAAGACGTTTTAGTAAAGTTGCTGAACTAATATTTTTAACAGTTTTATAGTACGTTCGCACTACTGCTTATATTACGTGATATAGAGTATCTTGATACCTATATAAATAATGTACATTTCATTTGATATCAAGATACTCTATATCATGTAATATAAGCTGTAGTGTGAACGTACGAATAAGAATATCCAGTAACCTGATTAAATGCAGTATAATTAGTGCAATGTTTTTCGTAATCTTTTTAATAGCTTTAAGTAACTTAAATGAAATTTATTGTCTTTACTAATTATCTTTACTAATTTCAAGTTACTCAAATGAAAATTAAACATAAAAACAACAACAATAATAGTTTTTGTGATGATTTTATCACAATTGACAAATAGGGGGGGGGGGGGGGGGTGATCGTTACGTAATTTAAGGGGGGGGAGTCTGGTCATGTGTTACTTATTGTTACATAGGGGAGGGAGGGGGTCCAAAATCCCGCTTTTTTGCGTTACGTAATTTGTGCACAAAGCCTCCTTTACGAGAAATGAAACAAAATCATGCGAATTTGCATTACAATCTTTTTTTTCTTTCTTTATTATAGACTTTCAGCCCTGAGCGGGTTCGTTTCTTGCTATTACAATCTTGCTTTTTTATTTTGCATGCATTGACATAATGTGTTACAAAGATCATTGTGTCGATTTTTAGAAAGTTATATATTACTACACTGAAGTACAAAAAGGAAGTGGGGAATACAGGATGCCAGACAAAGTGTAGGCTGGATGAAGGATTCGTGGTAATCTGGAACAAGTCATGACTCATGGATGACAATTATACAGTATTGGACGAAATAAATCATACGCTTGGCCGGAAAACGCATTAAATGTTATATTATTCATACTTTGACAAATACGTGAGCGGCATATGCGGGGAAATTTTACTATTTAGTGTGCTAAATACGAAGGCCAAGACGTAAATCATTAAAAGTTATTATCGTTTAGCCAGATTAATAAACTAAAATTTGATATTTTTTCTTGAACAAAATAAATCATACACTTCAAAAATAGAATTTCTCGTTGATATTGAGACTTTGCAACACGTATGGAGGAAGTATGAAAGCCAAGGAATAGTGAAAAAATTATCCGGGAGAGAATTTAATCGTTCGACAATACACCGTGAGGATGTCATAATTTTTCGATTGGATAAGCAAAGTCAGAAATTTTCATCGACTTACTGATTGTTGACGGCTCAACGACAGCGAATAAACAAGCTGTTTGGCGTCCAAGCGATCATTCATTAGTAAGGGAAACCAGAAGAAGCGGCTGGGTTCGCAAAAAAGAAAAAAAAAACCTGGTAACGGGTTTGATGGATGGACGAGAGTAAGTTTGAGCTATTCGAACAAAAACAACGGACGAAGCACACAAGGATCGATACATCCAGAAGACAACGAAGGTGGGAATATCATTGTTTGTGGAGCGTTCGCATGGTCCGCAGTAGGAAGTTTGGCACTTATTAAAATTATCATGACTACGGACTCGCTCTGCGTGTCTCTTTTGTAAACTGGCCTGGAAACAAACTACATCTTTCACCAAGTCACCATTCTTCAAGTCAAACCGAATCAACAATGGCCTCCGCCTTCCCTTGATTTGAATCCGATTGTAAATCTGTGGGGCTATTTGGACGATAGAGTGCACAAGACATCGGTAATCAACAAAAATAACTCGGAATACCTCAGAAAGTTTGTCGAATGTATGCCGCGTAGAATGGAAGCAGTGTTGAATGCTAAGGGAGGCCTCACTAAGTATTGAAATTTGAAGAATAAAGTCAAAGGTAGGTTTAGTAAAACAGTCAGAGGTATGATTTCTGTTGTCCATTATGAAAAACCGACTTATCAATAAATTATTTATTATTGAGCAAATCATACACACTCCTACATTATTCATGCCAGCACAAAATTGTAGTATAAAAATACTTACAGCGAAGGTTGCCTTTTGCCTTTTGCCTTTTGACAGTCTGCAGTGAGCTTCCTAATCCTTTTTTTTTTTTTAACAAACCACAAGACGGAAATCCTAATGTGTATTGCTTGAGGTATGCGCACAGCAAAATCTAGCCATGGTTTATCAGCCACATTTTTTTTAATTGTCAATATAAAGATGTCACCAATACCATTAACGATATGTCATTATGTGTGTGAACGTTTTGACATACGGTATGCTTTCAAAAAAGCATTGTATTGAAAATGGAGTCGAACAACAAGTTCGTGAAAAAATGTTTCACATAATTGTGCAAAATCCGTCTATGTCGCATCATAACATAGCAAAATCACTCGGAGTCCCTCGTTCAACGGTAAGTATCTCGTTGAAACGCTTCCGGGATCGGTTGTCTCTCGATCGGAAGCCAGGATCTGGTGGCAAGCAGAACGAAAACTTCAAATCCCACCGGGATGTAGTGCTCGGTTAAGCAAAACCCGAACCATTCCATCCGAGATGAGGCTTAAAAGGTCAAAAGGGTACGATAAACCAACAGGTTTACGTCAACGAGTGTCCGGGTAAACAGCTACTACCATTCATCCGAATACACACGAGTTCTATGTTGTATTCTCCAGATTTGACGTCTTACCATTATGGTAAAGCGGATCACGAGTTGTATGCAGGAAACAACGTCAAGATTGTACCGAAGGAATGTAAACCTCCAAACACCCCAGAACTTCGTCCAATTGAAAGATATTGAGCCATTGTAAAGCGAAACATAGAGAAATCGAAAGGAGAGCAAAAAATGAAAAAGATTTGGCTAAAAAGTGGGAAAATGCTTCCAGAAAGGTGTCTGAGGACAATGAGCAGAACGTAAAGTTAAAGCATACGGATATAAAAAGTCCGAATAATAATATTTTTATGTAAATGAGTTATAAGTTAACCCTTTGTTACGATGATTTTTTTTTCGGATTTTGGAATAAATAAAGATTATGTTATACTGCGAGGTTTGCTTTGGCTAGATTTTAATGTGTGCATACCTTACTGCTTATGTCCTGTAATAAGAGCATTTCGTTGGAAGGAAACTCTATCTTTTCCGTCGGTTTCGTGTAAGCGCTCATATGTTTGAGTTCACACCCCATGTGTCCTTCATACACCAAAATGTGAGGATTACACTGCTGGTGGACGCATAATTTTCCCATGTTACAAATAATCAATTTCAGAAAAATGCCAAATGTCCATATAAAATATAAAATCAGGATAGGATAAAATCACTTATGGTTTGTACGGTTTTTCCAGAACTAACATCACTTGTTTGATCGGAATTCTAAAAGTGTATATAAAACTGTAGTACTAGGCATACATACAAAATTTGAAATGCAACATGGGACAATTATGCTAGTCTAGACTCGATAAAACTTGAACTTTCACCTCTCGGTTTGAATACGTTGTACCATTGCTCTCTCTGAAGCATTAAAATGAAGTGCAAACACCGCATCAACTAACCTAGATTCCAAGAAGTGCAAAACGAGATACACTGGATTCTTATTTTTTGTGGTAAAAAAAATCGCGTTGAAAAAAAGTAGGCTATGCCACAGTCAGTTTTGGTGCGGTGTGATATTAGCACATGTGCTGAACTCGAACAGCTTTTCTGACTAAATTTTTAAATTATACCGAATTCAAAACCTTTCTTTAAGGATTCTTTGAGACTGTAACACTTTTCATTTCGCCATAGGCGAATTTCAAGCCAACTCACCCAGTGTTTATCAGAATTTAGAATCCAATGAAATTTTGTGGGTGGGTAGACTATGTCTTTTCAAGCAACTTTGCATACTTCGTTTTTTCAAAATTTATCTATATTACCATTTGAAAAGAGCTTAAGTTTTTTGATCGATTACATGTTAAATCAACATAATTCAAAAAGGGAGACACTTACAAATAAGTGATGTTTGGGTGACTTTAAGAAAATTGTCTTGACTTTTATGAAAAAAATTGTAAAAAACAAACATTTTAAAATTAAAAAGTCAATAAGCAAAAAATGGCTATCTTAGACTTTTTTTTAAAAATAAAGACAATATAATTATATTTGCTGATAAATCTAAAAGAATAGTGGACGTCATATTGGAATCGTCTTTAAATGGACATGGACATCCATTTAAAGACGATTCAAATATGACGTTATATGAATTTTAGAAATACTGCCAATTACGTATGTACATCTTCACGTATTAGTAATTAACATAGCTTCAAATATTTAATTTATAAATCTTTCACATACAAGGTGAAATAGGCACAAGTTATACAGTTCTCGAGGAGTTTTGATTGTGTTTCCATCATCTTGAGCAAGGTTTGCTCACTTTGCCATTCGCTTGAGATTACCATCAACAGCATTACATGGACCTTTCCCATGAGATGTTCCAACCCATACATGGACTTGAAATTGCACACGCTGGCAAAGTTCTTTTTGATCATAAAATTGGCCGCTGCTCCATCTGACATGAAATCAATTTTTAAGCAATATATTGAATTTTGTTTAATGAAATCTAGCAATTTTGATACAAACAACTGAACTGCTATTTAGTCATGGGTCAATACTTCAGATATTATGATAAAGCTTTTCTTTTCCAATTTATTGTCCTACTTTTAATATAATTTAAAGGTTTGGTAATAAACAGGATCAACCACCTGATTTAATTGTATTATTACTAAGGATTAAAAAATTAATAATTTAAAAATATGCCTTTTCCAAATAGAAGCCTTGATTTTTCAAACATTCAAAGACCTTAAAAAATTGCAAATTGTCATCATAATTAAATTTAATTGGCTTCTGTGAAGTTTTAGGACCAAATTTTATAGACGAGTTGGCAACACGGTAAAATTTGGACATGAAAAATTTGTTGCTAGAAAAACTTGTTTTCCTTGAAAGTGCCCATCTTGCAATATATGGCGAACTTTTAGACAATTATATTGCCTTTATTAAAAAAAATCGTCCTATTCAAAGAAAGTCATTTTTTGAAAATGTTTTTTCGCGTGTAAGAATCGATTTTAGAATTTTTACAATTTTTTTCATAAAAGCTATTTTTTTAAAAACATCACACCATACATCCCTTTTTTGTGAGTCTTTTTCTTTTTGAGTTATGTTGACATGAAAAATTTGAAGTTAGAAAAACTTTGTTTTCCTTAAAAGTGTCCATTAGGGCATCCCTTATTTTGAAAAAAAATGCCAAGTCAAGAATTCCACCTCTTGAAATGTTCGTCTTGACTACAAAAGAAACCTAGACAAAATCGTCAAAAGGTCGAAAGTAACATTTGTAAACAATGACTTAAAACGTAAATTTCCTGGAAATGCCAGATTGCTTATATCTACATCCACTACCAGCGGGAAGGTAATAAGTGTTTGCATCTATTTCTGGTGCTATTTGGTTCGTGGGAGCAAGCAGATCCCAGAAAAATACGCTAGAAGCCATTGTTTACAAATGTTACTTTCGACCTTTTGACTATTTTGTCTAGAAACATACTTAAATTTGAAACCGTACGTTGACGTTAAGTGCTCCCCCAACGGACCTGAAGAAATGGCAAGCACGCTACTGTAGTTTGTAAAAAAAAAGTTTGCCAAAAAAGTTGAAGTTGAAGTTGAATAAAAACACTTAATTGGCTTCCTTACACTTACTTTTTGAATCGTTTTGTACATATGATGACCTTATTGTGTTGTACCTAAAAACTGGTGTACTTATGATAATGTGTCCCAAACAACATTGATAATAAAAAAACGAATATAAAATGTTATCAACTTGACGACACTGATCTTGGTCGACCTGCAAGCCCACACACTACAGTAGTGTGCTTGCCACCGCGTGGGTAGTCACTCGTACTACCATTTATTCAGGTCCGTTGGAGGAGCACTTAACGTCAACGTATGGTCTTCAAATTTAAGAATGTTTGTTTTCTAGCCAAGACGAACATTTCAAGAGGTGGAATTCTTGACTTGGCCATGTTTTTCAAAATGAGGTCCATCTTGCAATGTATGGCGAGAATTTAGACAATTATATTGCCTTTATTTCGTCCAATTCTAAGATAGCATTTTTTTGCAAATTGACTTTAAATTTTCAAATATTTCTTTAGCGTGTAAGAATCGATTATACAATTTTTAATTTCTTTTCCTTTTTGAGTTATGTTGATTTAAAAAAAATCGATCAAAAAACTTAAGGCCTTTTTTCGTCCATAGTTACACAGTCAATTAAGATTACTGCTCTCGGTAATGAATTTCCGAACTCGCAGCTGTTGAATTTACTCAGTGTATTCTATGCTGTACGAAACCTAACTAATATTGACACTGTGTTACTAAATTTCGGTAGAAATCCTCTAGTATACCAAGTTGGATCTGCTGATGAGATTTCGGTAAAAACTAACCAAGCAGGAAAATCAAATCTTAGTGCGTACGTAAAATTTTGTTCAGATTGTTTTTAACATCTTCCGGAAGTATCTCAAAATCCAGTTGACTGATTTCTAGTGAAGTACAGGTATACACCTTCGAGTAGTACTGTACGACTTCACAAACGATTTTGTATGTACCTGTGTTAACCAAAAGACAGAAAAAGATTGTCTTTGATTATATAGTTCGATACTAACAGTAGTTCTATGCAACTCATCACGAGGATCAATACCTGTATAAGTGATTTGTGGGACTATAAATAGCTATAACACCTTTCATTTGGTTATTATTGTGGGTAATTCAGTTAAGTGGTTGTCACAACATACAACCTAGTTCCAAGAATCTTTGTTTTTCGAAACCCTATCTGCGGAACCTGATTTCTTATCTGATTTAAAAAGTAGTATAAATCCATTCTTTGGATCGACATTACACTAAGGCCTTTTTTACACGTTTTTTTGCACGGTTAGGTTTTGGCGATAACTCCAGAACAGAACAACTTATCGACCATATTGGAATCACATTTTATGTTTTGGGTGTAAATACTCAAAATTTTAAAAACTGTATTTGGCAACAAATGCAAACAAAATTGAAGCAATTTGAAATGTTTTTGCATGTGAATTTATCAACTCTATTTGGTCTTCTTAACACGGTTTCATAGTAAAAGTGGAACGTACCCCCCGTGTAAAAAAAGGCTTCTGTGTTTCTCGAATTTGACAAGATAAAACAAAAAACAGTGTATTACCGTAAAACATTCGTTCTTTTTGGCATGGATCTATTTTGGCAACTTGAAATGTTTGGACATGTTGCCATAATAGAACGGGTTGTGTATTTCAGTATTAAGTGTGTTCAAAATGAACAAGTTCGTTTACACTAAGGCCACTAAGTTCGTTAATTTAATTAAACAAAGTAGATTGTTTGAGTAGAACTAGATGAATGAAACATTTAAAACCGTCGAAACAGGAGTTAACGTTTTGACCCATGGTTTTTTCCAAAAGGGAAGACCAAAAACTAAAACCCTGCGAAGGGTAAATTAAGGTTCTTCCTCGTTAGCATTTCAAGCATTTCAAGTTAATTATAAGTACACCTTAGATGTTCTGTATGAAAAAGACGAAGACTTATTTTGACAGCTGTTTAGTGTCAATGTGTTGCTTGCCTTGTAAACAAACGAAAACCTTCATTAAAAGTTAAAGTGTTACTTCAAGGGAAACAATGCGAGGTCTTACGGAAGAAACGCGAAAATCGATTGTGACCAAGTACTGCACTGAAAAGAGATTGTCGCTAAGAAAATTAGCAAAAGAAGAAGGTGTTAGTGTCTGTGCGGTCCAAAGTGCGATCAACCGGTTTGTTATGCATAACACATTGAAGGACTTACCCGGCCGCGGTAGAAAAACAGGTGCGTCAAACCCAAATTTGGACAAACAAACTTGTAAAGTTTTTGATGCAAAAAAGGAGGTATCGATCAGAGATTGCGCAAAAAAGTATGGAACGACGATTGGAATGGTCCAACGCGCAAAGGAGCTAAATTCCCTGAAGATGTACCGGAAACAAAAATGTCAGAAACGCAGCCAAATTCAGGCGAATTCCGCGGAAGCTGTACGACGACGTTTTGAGCAAAAATGATATGTGCATTATCATGGATGACGAGACGTTCGTCGAATTGAACTACAGGGTACTTCCAGGGGCTCAGTTTTACACCGTTCACACCGTGGAACAGATGCCCAAATTCGTAGAAATCGATTTTTTGCGAAAAATTTGGAAAAAAGATGTTGGTTTGGCAAGCAATGTGGTATGGAATCGACACTTGTTTTCACTACCGTAAATATGAACGCCGAAATGTACGGGAAGGAATGCCTGCAAAAACGAATTCTGCCACTAATCCGAAAACATAAAGGTTCGACACTGTTTTGGCCTGATTTGGCATCCCGCTACTATGCGCGTGCCACCTTGGACTGGTATGAAGAGAACAATGTACAATTTGTGGAAAAGGTGATGAATCCTCCAAGTTGTCCTCCAAATAAGGCCCTTTGAGTTATTTTGGGCTAGAGGAACAGATGACATAATCAAATTAAAAAAAGACTGGGTAAACGTTAGCAAAACTATCGACGGAACGGTTGTGCAAAACCTCATGAGGAACATCAAGAAGAAGGTGCGAGAGGTGGCCAGATCTACGAAAAATTAAATGAATACTCATGTAATGGGCTTTTTTGGGCTTTAATAAACAATGTAAATGAATTTGAGTTGCAAAATAAATAAAACATACAGCAATTTATAGGTGTACTCATAATTAATGATATAGTTCTTATTGTTTTCACAATTCGCTTATTTGTTGCTCTCAGTGTTCATGTAGTGTTCGAAATGTACTGTTATTAATTGAGAGCTTTCGATGCCATGTACCATTTTTGCATTAGTATGATTGGGTGGCAAGTAGAATCATACCCTATGCCCAGGGAGTCGAGAAATTTTTCTTAACGAAAAATTCTTAGACCAGACTGGGAACCGAACCAGTATGGTTAAAATAAGGTTGATTAATTCATTTCAGCTGAACAAAAATCACGTTCCTGATATGTGTGCTGTATCCTGCATATGATGAATATAATCTACTATTTCGTTCCTTCACATGTGCTTGATACCGCAAAATACTTCGAAACATGTATAATTTCTTCGGATTCGGTCGATGTTTGCCGAAGTATCTAACAGCATTATATGAAGCTCAAACCAAATTATCATCAAGCTTCCTGATGGCTTTTTTAGGAACATAATGTTGAACAGGTTCACATTGCACTCATACAAATTTTGAAATTTTTGGTGTCCACTGTTAAAACGATTTCAAATTAGGTCTTTATCAGGTCTTGCTGGCTTTGCACACATACCTTGATTTTTTTCATAAATATAATTGGAATTCCAAAGTGTGTGTTTGGATTGCTCTAGTTATTCACTTGCAATTTTGCTCAATTTTGCTCAATATCTTTTTCCGAAGAAATTTAAGAAACAAAAGCTGTTAATTATTCATGTATCTAGTGTCTTCTTACTAAGCTTGATCAACTTCCTGGCAGGAAACATTGGCAGGGTGGAGCACTACTTTGGTAGCGGACTCATTTCTGTCAATTCTCGCAATTACTCTGCCGTATTCAAAACAAGTCGTTTGCTTCGAAAACGGCAGAATAGTAATCATAATTGATGAACATGGGTCCGCTGCCGAAATAATGCTACACATTTCAGTGGGAATAGAACACAGCAATCATAGCTAAAACTGCATAACATAATGCTGCTGACTGAACACCAGCTTGATCACGACAAACAAATATCCCTATATTCGTTAGTTGATAACTATTACATTCAACGTCTAGTTGAGAAACAATCTTTGTTAAATTTGTAGCTGAGAAAATTAACCATAAGAAACCTTTAGAACCAAAAGCGTCTTGGAAAAAGCTAGAGGCAAAACAAATCTTTTCTCTGTAGTAAATTCCATGTAAACTTTAAATGGTTTGTGTTGTTTATTACCAAATAAGTTCAAATTTCAAGAGGCTTGTCAAGACGTGATTTGGATTCGATGAGCGCATAGGGGAGCGAAAATTTCAAAATGTGCGTGCGTCTAATGCACAACTGTAATTAATTTAAAACTCCATTTACACAAACAGCAAGGGCTAACATCTAAAGTAACGAAATAGTTATAATCAAGTCTCACCTCAATTGGTAATAAAACTCGGACAACTTTGATAACCAGATCCCTTTTTATAGTATCCGACGGTGACTACAGTTAATCTATTCAGTTCACTAATGTAAGACCTTAAGTTTTTCCATGACTCGTTTTCGACAACAAACTAATTCTTCAATTCACTGCGACATATCAATATTATTATTACCACAACAGACCATGCCGTCACTTTAATTGAAAAGCATCAATTCATCTCGCGTTAAATTCGAAAACAATGCACCGCAGGTCTGAAACACTGTTCACCGCGCAGTCGTCTATCGACAAACTGAACCCGCAATTGAACCGAATTTGATGAAATGTTTGCTTCTTGTAAAAGTATTTCGAGAAAAATAAAAGATAAACTTCCATCCTCTATTTGGGACTCCCTCTCCAAAACGCGACCTTTTCTCACTCTCTCACTCTCTGCTGATGAGTTTAAACGCTTCAGCGATTCCTCCATCATTGAATTTAAAAATACGTTCCGTCGGCGCGCACTCATTGGTAGCATAAATTACACAGAGATGGAGGAAAATTCGTCATCGCCGTCAGCATAGAAACCACCCATCACCACCCACCACACCCCTTTTCACTAGTTGACCGACATGTTCCTGCTCTTGTCGTCGGTATAACAGTTACTAATATCATCACAACCATCATTACCTTCATCATCATCGTCATCCAAATCGTCATCGTACGTACACGCCACCAAATAAAAGAAGCAAATCGAGAGGGTTTCCCCCGAACGCGGGCGCACGCGAACGAGTGAGTAATCTTTGAGTAGTCTAATGTTTCAAACGAAGGGGGTGTTCAGAGCATGTTTTTTTTAGCTCAGTTATTCTTGGTTCGTTGTCTGTTGAGTGCCGTGTCGCTCTCTCTTGCTTTTTTATGATTATGGTGTTCTGTTTCACTTTACCACCCGCCACGGCGTGATGTCTCTCGAAAAACCCGTCAATGCCTACTTATGCTGCATATTACACAAAAGACTTGCGTGTTACGATGCTGCGAGCTGTGGACAGTTATGCGGGACAGAAGCGAGATTCGGGGGCGCGTGTTTTTTATTTTGTTTTATTCGTAAATGTTTGTGTGGGGAATTTTCGCAGAAGTGTCTTCTTTCCAGCTCAAGGGCACTCTTGGTTACTTTAACTAGCAAATTGAAAGAGATTATTTCTATTCCAGCGACGTGCTATGTTATTGGAATTGGAAGTGAAGTTAGTTTCAAAATGTATGGTAGGGAATTCACGAGAAAAACTTTTCCAACTGCATATCACAATGGGCTGGGACTGTTACAGTTTTTCAGATTACTGGCCAACTCTACAGTAACAATTTATCATTTGCGTAATCGATCTACATATGCAATGCTTTTTGAGTGTTGAAACGAATTTTCTCATCTCTATTATGGTTGCAATATGCATTGCAGTAGATACACGCTTATTTGAAATTTGTTGCAATACGGTAGACTGTTTCAACACGCATCGTAGTTATGCAGGACAATGCGTTGTTTTTTCGGTACTCCGGATCTTCCGGTGGCTGCCATATGACCTATGAAGGGACATCTGTACAACAGTTGAAGCCACATTGCTACTTTCGCATACCAGAACATTGATTGCTATTCTAAGTCCGACAGTGCCATATCCAAGAACTGGCCACTTTGACGGATATTCCGGATCTTTGGTAGAGCCAGTTGGTTCTCAGCATGGTTCGCGATGAGGATCATACCAAATTGGTTTTTACTTGACATGAGCTTCAATCCACACACCTATGCGATAGTCAAGTAAAGTTCAGCAGGGAGTTTTGTTGACCAAGTTTGATAAGACTGAAATTTAGAAAACTGGGCACCGAGTTGATACTTTGTACCAGAAATGAAGGGCACCGATCAACTACCTAGAAGCTGTCAATGCAAAAAGAAACTTTTCTACGAGTCGGCTCTGTGAAGTAGGTGTATAGACGCAGGATTTGACCCCGTTGAAATGGCACCTTAAAGGAGGGAACGGTCAAAACTTGGTCGACTCAAATATGACGTAGTTTTTTTTTTATCGTGCATTTCAAAAACTTCAACACCCCATTTTGTAGGTGTTTGCATATGGAATGTTGACTCTATTTTATTTAAGCCATTTTCTATTCAGTTGTCAAAGACGTCAAGCAAGAAGAGACAGCGTTTCAAAATTTTGCACGTGCATAAGCAAATCAAATTATTCCCTTGCCGACTTGGAAGAATCACTTAATATTGATGTAGAGAGATGTTCGCTCATCACCATAAGGCACCAAGAGTGGACAGTAATGTTTGCTAGAATGAAAGATATGAAGAGAAAGTGTTGACAGGCGGCGGCTTGTTGAGGTGGCGAATTCGTCCGTGCCTCGACCTACCCCGCAGTGGGCAATGGTAATGGCCTTGGTTCGAGTACTACTTTACCCATGCCCTTTCGCTCAATTTTCAATACTTCTATTCTATTTCCACCCCACCGTACACTGACGGGACTTTTAATATCTTTCATTCTAGCAAACATTACTGTCCACTCTTGGTGCCTCATGGTCATGAGCGAACATCTCCTTCTACATTATAATCGTTACTCCACGGAATGAGAATACAAAACATAACAATTAGAGTATGTACCCACTTAATATTACCAAATCAACAGTATGTAGGGTGGTGGAATCAATATAAAACTAGCGGTTTAAAATTGGCTCACTGGTTTAGAACCCCTTGTTCCCAGGTAAACATTGCATCTTGCAAAAAATAAAAAATAAAGTTTGAGACCGATGTGATCTTATTTCCTGAGCCAAAAACTACATCCATTTTCTTCTGGACTATTCGGTCTCTGTTAGTTCTTCGACAGTGGACCCATTTCCGTCAATGACCGCTATTACTCAGCCATACTTGATTTTTTTTTATCGAATTCGATTTTTAAACATGTTTCGTGTCACACCAATCAGCTAAATTCAGCTAAATCCACCGTGTGCAACATTCTTTAAAAAAGTCGGCTAACGAGATCTATCGTTTAAATGGATCAGGGAATGCGTCGCAGTGGAACTTACGATCAGCAATTGCGTTGGGAAGTATTGAGAACCATCAGAGCTATCCCTGGACTCTAGGATTATGATATAGAAAATACCATGCTCCGGGTGTTCCGGGGGTGTTCCGATCAAAATTTGGTCAAACAGTAATGTGTGTGAGTCGATCAATGTTTTTATCAATAAGTCATTACTTTTTTCTTTTATAAGTTCAGTTAATACAGAATACTGGAGAAATATTCAGCTAAGCATCCTTTTAACCGAATGCGAATTGCCGGGTCTTTCGTTTAGCACCTGCCATAAGATTTTGTACAGCCTCTTTGTCCACTTTATTCGCCTCACGCCAACGCCAGTTTGCCTTGAACTGTTTCTTGCTCACAACAGCTTTTTGAGTCTTCTGAAGGTTTTGCTTGACGATGGCCCAATAATGTTAGATTGGGCGGACCTCTGGCATGTTGGGAGTGTTCTTGTCCTTGGGCACCACTTAAACGTTGTTGGCATCATACCACTCCATGGCCATTTTTCCGTAATGGCAAGATGCCAAATCCGGCCAAAATAGAACGGAACAATTGTGTCGCTTCAGGAGAGGCAGTGGACGTTTTTGTAGGCACTCGCTCAGATATATTTCCTGGTTGACGGTTCCGGTCGCAATGTAAACGCTGCTCTTCAAGCCACAGATACAGATGGCCTGCCACATAGATATTTCTTCGTGAACTTTGATAGTTTAATGTGCTTGAAAATATTTGCCACCTTTCCCCGTCCGGTTGCCAATAAAATTCCTGTCCAGGAAGCTGTTTAAAGTCTGCCTTGACGTAAGTTTCACGCAATCAACCTTCGTCAGCATCGTCGTGTACAGTTTTTTAGCTCTATCCACGGTTGAAGGCGCTACTCCCAGCTTCTTTGCGGCATCTCGGACGGCGGAAACGGCGGGCAACTCTTTTTGTCGTCGCTGTGGCCCCCGGCTTTCGATTTTCCCCCGATCCATCTTTCCTGGCTGTTGACAAACGTTCACCAACACTTTTAATACGTTGGTAACAGTTGATTTAGCCACATTCTACAATTTCGCCAACTTGGCGTGAGAGTAGTTTAGATTTTCGCCATGCACGTGAAAAATTTGCGTTGCTTCTCTTCCTTTGACGACATTTTGATAAATGAAGTGCTATTCTCAAAATCTAAATAGAGGCATGATAGAGGCGCACATTTATTCAAAATGAGGAGTGTGCAATTTTTTTTAATGCACGATGAAAAGAAATGCGTCAAGTTTAAGTCGACCAAATTTTGATCGAAACACCCCTTAGTCAAACTATCGTTTATAGCATGCGTCTGTGAGAAAGCTATCGTTCTTTTCATGCAAGAAAACGGCAGAACCGGACACTGGCGCAACTCCTAGTGAACAAAGCACGGATTGGATGTTGCATAGAAAGGTTTTAAAGAAATATCAAATATGCTTACTCATGAATAAGAGCACCGTTGGTGGTGTGCTCCAATCATAAATTTCATTTATTACAACCTCCAAACAGAAGTATAGCCGAATAGGTTTAGGAAGGTTCGGGCTACAGTTTATTCGTTTGTTTTATCTACGTGCCTCCTGATCGTGTCGAAAATACCACTTGCAACATTTGAGTCTCAACTTTGCGAATCATTGGAATGGACTACCTCTCGTATGTGTCTAGCAGATAAAAAACTTATTATGGGCGATTTCAAAATTCGCTCTGTTAGCTGGACTCAAGGTCCTTTGGAATATCTCTATCCCAACCTTGCTTACTCATCGATGAGCTCATTTCAAAAACAGATCTTGGAATGATAACAGTACGACAGAACTCATCCAACTCAACTCCGTCTTCAACTTTAACGGTCGCTTGTTTTATTTCTGCTTTGTTACCCATGATCTCAGCCAGGATATTACCGGGATAAAGCCTTTAAATTATTCGTAAACGAATACATTTCATATGAATTCACTTCCACCTCTGAAGTGATTCGTTATAATTTCACTAAAATGAGCCTCTTAGTATTCTCAATTAACTGAGATGACTATTTCACAACTTAACAATTGAACAAACGGTTGAAGCTTATACTTTCGTTGTACTTTTAGCCAAAGATCAGGTTACACCAACAGCAAACTGCAAAACTACGATGTATCATTCCGGGTCAAATAGTACTCTTCAAAGTCTAAAATCTTAAGGATCCGCTCTTGAGACATTCTCAAAGAACCGCAACTCCTACAAGCGCACATAACAACTCAACGAGGATTTTTTTGCATAGCAATTTGCAGCAGACTCAACGAAATCTACTACTCAACCCTTGTAAATTTTGATCAAGGGGATAGGGCTGCCCACAACCATGAAGTTTGGTGAGAAGAAGCTTCATCTCTGTCGTCCATAAGCAATCTCTTCAGCAGTATTCACAGTTGTCCGAAGCTGTAGTCAATGCTTACCGCCACGTCCTGCCATTGGCGAGAAATGTTAAAATGTTCAAACTTTAATATTTGGTTAATTCGTGTAACTAATGAGTTATTTCTGTTGACAGTGTATTTGTTTGTGTCAATAATTTCACGTTTCAATAATCCTGTTCTCCGACGAAAAGTTGGTCAACATTGAGGCTGAGTCTAACAGCCGTACCTAGGACAGGACCTGCCAGCTCAGAGAGAGATGACCTCTTATAAGTTTATGATTGCTACGGAGGTCGCTCCAATGTTGCCCATGTTTACACAGTAATCCCATTGAAAATAAAGTAATTAAAAAAACTTCTTTTGTCGTTCGGGAAATGAAGCAGCATCAAACTAAACGTTAATTGATAAGGTTTCATTGAATTTTATTGATGCTTACGCTGCAAATTCTGCTGTGGGGAGAAAGCTTGAGCAAGAGAATGTCTTCCTCGCTTGCGTTCCCAATGCAGGCCTCTACCCACTCTCGGCGAACGATCTCTCGGGAACCGATGGAAAAGGAGACCCGGATGTGACACGTCACTTCGACCACAATTTATCGCTTTGCACTTCATTTCGAACAGATTTAAAATAAATCACTGCAAAAGTGTACTTTTATTTCCGCATTTGTTCTAGTTGTCACAAACAAAAAAGGTGGAAGAACAGTGACTACTAGCAACACCGCCAAACCAACAACAAACTGCCTGCTTGTAACATAACTCGACGGAGGCGGTAGAGGCGGTTGTCAAAGCGACCAATAAAAAACGGTCTTTTTTTGACAGGTAAATGGTCTTGCTTTTGCACTAACAGCTGGCAGGTCCTGTCCTAGAGCCGTACATACCAGTTTATATAACCAAAGAAGCTTGCGGATGTGACGTTTATGTTCGAAACAAAACATCTGGCTGGTTCCATGATGTTTGGCTTGGTGGAGCCTAACAGTTTGAAAATACCACTTGTTTTCATTGATGCTGATGTTAAAACAAATACCGCTGTGTACATCGGTATCTTGAAGGAACAACTGTTTCCTCGGGTGAAGGCCAACTTCTCTAATGATCAATACTTTGTTCTACAACTGGTCACACGCCAAAGTGTACCCAACGATGGCTGATGGAAAACATGAAGTTTTGGCCGAAAAATTTGTTACCCCCTAGCAGTCCGGACCTTTACCCATTGGATTAATCGATTTGGCCGTATGTTGTACCACAAGCCAGCAAAGCATCTCACCCTACTATTAAGATAATAAGTTGTATCATAACGCCCACAAGGCAGCCGGTGTTGGAGAACAGTGTTCCAAAGGTGTGCTTCGGTTTCCGACGTCGTCTCAATGTCATTGATTAATATGGAGGACACAATTCGAATATTTATGGTATTTCTATCTAACCTCATTTTCAACTACTTTAAGCAATAATATCAACACTTTCGAGTTCAGTTACCTTTATTAGATTTTATTAGGTGATGGGACAGATTTCAAAATGTCTTATAATTGAAACATTTCAGTGATTCGTGAAATAATTCAAAAACTTCTTTGAAAAAAAGTGTCCGTAATTTAAATAAATGGCTGTCTTTAAATAAATCAAATGCCCATTTTAGTTGAGACTGAGGTTGGATCTTTGCCCGTTGCTGAGTACTTCCGGACAAGGAAGGAATCTAAATTCCCCAGAAGTCCCCAAAAACAGTGAAGCAACTCCGTTCAGAAGTGTGCGCGTTCAAAGAACGGCACCCCGCCGCGTCAAAAACGGACATCGTGCGGCACTTTGTGGACACCGGATATGCCCGTTTCGGCATCTACAACATCTTGGCACTATTAGACATCAATCAGAGCATCTAAAGAAAGCCCAGTTCCGGACGTCCTGAGCGACCCTGAGCGACAAGAAGCTCCAAAGGATGCTGAAGAGGAAGACCGAGAGAAAAGTAGCAACACCGCGTGCGCTTGGCCGGGAGGTCGGGTCAACCGGCCAAACAGTGAAAAAGTATCTGGCGAACATGAACATACATATCAGGAAGCGGAAGTCGCGTCCACTGGTTTCGGAGCTGTAGGCAATGACGCAGCGGCAGCGACTGAATAAGATAGTCAACTCGATTTTCCCGGCGAATCTCACTTTGGATGGCAATGACCGACAGGGCACTTCGTATTTTACTTCCCCCACGAAGGAAGTGAGCTCCGAGGTGAAGTTCAGTTCACACACCAAGTTCCCCGAGAATGTACTGCTGTGACAATCAGCGAGAAGGGGGTGTCAATGCCGCTTGTTTTCGCTCCGGGCTGGCCGTAAACGGGAAAATTTATAGTACGAAATGCCTGCCGGAAGTTGCGTCGTTCATCAAGAAATACCATAAGGGCAAAGACGCGGTGTTCTGACCGGATCTGGCGTCGGCCCACTACTCGAAGCGATCGTTGGAGGAGATGGAGCGGCTGAATATCGATGTGGTATCCAAGTCGGCGAACCCGCCCAACGTCTCCCAGCAGCATCCCAACGAGATTTTCTGGGCCAACCTCGGCACCACCAACAAGGATTTGTACGAAAAAGAATGACTGCAAAAGCGGTTGCTACCGTTTATAAGATGCCACGGCTCTACAGTTCTGATTTGGTCTCTTGTAACTATGCAAAATCGGCAAAAAAACGTGACAAAAATAGACGATCCGCCGCACTGTCCAGTTCTTCGCCCGATAGAAAAATAATGGGCTCTGGAGCGATTTCAAGAGAATATGGAAAACCGCTACAGATAGCGTATCCGAAGATAGCGTATACAGAAAGAAGGATTAACATCTCAATCAACTGTTTTTACTGTATGTATAACTCTATCATACTGAAATGATTAATTGGTTTTGTTGAATTATATCTGGATTTTTTTTTGCTGATATTATCTTAGTGTCCAAAATTTAACGTGGATTGGCTGTAGAGCCGATTTTTTTCGATTGATCAAAAAGCTTGAAAGGTTACTGAAACCTTATTTGAAAATGGTTTTCTTCTTCGCTTGTTAACAATATTATTAAATTATTGTACCTACATTTTTTTCTCCATGAATCTTTATATAAGTTAGTTTCAATCAAATGAATTTAAGGCCAACCGATACTATGCTCGGAATAATATTCGAAAAAAGAATGTTCACCAGCTTCGATATTGATATCAGTGCTATCAAAGCTGTTCTAGCATATTTAAAGTTGATTCGCGCTGAAGGTTCCCAACAAGGTGTGGTTTCCACTTCCAGCAGTAAACAATAAACAAGTTGCCCCGTCAACTGGATTCAAAAATTCTCACGTGAAAAAGTGTAAAATAGATTATCGACCTCACGCCATCCCTCGAGTCATTAGTTCTCACCCATTCGGGATTATCGGTTACTGTTTACGATAAAAAAAGATAAATGTTTCACCGTTGATTAGTGATGGCTTCACTCGTTGCGGTTAACTTTTTTTTCCAAAAAAAGAAATAACAAAATGACTTCACTTTAAACCGCATATCTCCCCTCTGCCATCAATGACTTCTAATCACGCAAGTTCCGCACATAAGGGAAAAAATGTTTCCCTTTTTCCCAGCTAAGCCACAAACAGTGGGCTCGAACCGTGGTGCAAGTGTGCAACAGGACGACGACGACGACGTCGGGACCAGCAGAAATGGTGCGGTTTTCTGGTATTTGTATGTATCACGTTAAGTGCATCAAAGATGATGGTTTTATTAGCACTTGAACGTGGGAAAACGTTACGCTTCTTTCTAAATTCTGGTTTCACAAGGATCCAAGGTTGAACAAAATTATGAGGGCGGTTTCACCCTTAAACTAATTGACACACCCTCCTAGAAGGACACGATCGCCTGTATGGTCGGAAACTGGGTGGACGTAAGAAAATTTATGCAATGGAATAAATTTATATTCACGTATATTCTGAATCCAGCAGCTTATATGTTCGATACCCTAGAGGTGTTTGAGTTTCCATCAATTAAGTCTCAATAAAATAAAAAATAATCAATTTTCATCAATCTCTGCCTCAAACATTGTTATATGTACGTACATGGGAAAGCGGTATCAGTCACAGCGTAAATACTGTCGGATTTTTAATTCGCTCTTGCTGGGATCTGATTATGCGGGCAGCAGCAGAGAACAGACTTCCCAAACCGCCGCAGCGTGCGTCGAGTGACGTCGAGTTCAAAGTGCGTACGCGCAGACCTACTAAGCGAGGGAATTCCATCCACTTCGGTTCGGTTCGGTTGATGATGATTCGTTTGCAGAGATTTCATTCTACGCTACATTGCGTTCCGGTGTTGGGAGACCCAATTGAGTCCACCCGTTTTTGCTGGTGGTCTGTGGGTGAAAATGATTCATCGATGTTCGTTTTCAAATTTACAGCTTATAGTTACTTAGAATGTTACTTTGTTGACGAAAGCAGTAGATGTTTAACGTAATAGCGTATAGAGTATTGCAATCAGTTGCGAAAAGTAAATTGTTCATCAGAATTCGTTTATTTATCCAACAAGCGCATACCACATTCTAAAACGAGTTGCATTCAACTTTTATTGGGATGAGTTGCATACTGATGTAATTAAAATTATTTGGGCACTCAGAGGCATCGACACAGCAGCAGTGTCATCCTACTATTCTATAAACTAAGAAAAAATATCACTTAGTAGTGATTCTCAATTAGTTCCCAGTGTGAGTTTATAGATTCGTGCCGAGCCCACCTGAACTAGTTCTACAATTTAGCACAAGACAGTAGTAGCGGTGCTATAAAATGTATGAGATAGGATTCATTGCTGAACTAGTCGTAGTAGAAAAGTTTTCTTTCTAACTCAAATTATTAAATAAATTCATTCCAAATCCACTATAAGATACCAATAGGTTCTCCCAAATTGTGTTGCTATAAGTAAAAGTGCGAATTAAGTCCATTCCCCAGTCATTTAAAAGTAACTCTTATGAAGAAAAAGTGACGCCTAGTGGGACAGCTCTAGTATAGAGCTACTTCATAGCCAATACCCGATTTATTGCCCAAAGGAATTTCACCGGAAATCGCGAACCTGCCCCAACACTTCTAGGGTTTTTTTTTTCATTAGGGCAAATCTGCAATTGAGAGACTCTCTTTGATTACTTTCTCTTTCATTCATATTTCATTCAGTTTTACGTTTTTCATTCTACTATTTGAAGAGTATGCTAGCCTGCACTGTTGTGTTTCTATCTGTATTAAAGAATCCCTCAAAAGATTTAAAATGGCGCTGTAATAAATGAAAGAGAGCGAGAGAGGAGAGAATATCTCATTGTTAGATTCGCCCTATTGAAAAAAATCCTAGACTTAGCTTTTTCTCTCGAACGTCGAACAGTTTATCATGTTTAATGTTTCATTCTGCATTAGTCGAAATGCTTTTTTTTCAACTAGCAATGAGAAGAAAAATAGTATTTCCGATTTAATTCCAACTAACGTTTGCATTTAAAATCAATGGACAAAAATGAACGATTTTTAATGCAGCATCAATCATAGTAACCCATGAGTCCGCAGACAAAGCTCTATCAGTCGAACTCTAACCGCGATGACAAAAACAGTGAAGAAACTCCGTTCAGAAGTGTGCGCGTTCAAAGAACGGCAACCCGCCGCGTCGAAAACGGACATCGTGCGGCACACAACATCTTGGCACCATTAGACAACAATCAGAGCATTGAAAGAAAGCCCGGTTCCGGACGGCCGACGACGCTGAGCAACAAGAAGCTCTAAAGGATGCTAATGAGGAAGACCGAGGGAAAAGTGGCTACATCGCTGCGTGCGCTTGGCCGCGAGGTCGGTTCAACCGGCCAAACAGTGAAAAAGTACCTGGTGAACATGAACATACGTGTCAGGAAGCGGAAATCACGTTCACTGGTTTCGGAGCTGCAGGCAATGACGCAGCGGCAGCGGCTGAATAAGATGGTCAACTCGATTTTCCTGGCGAATCGCGACGTGGCGGTGGACGATGGACGACGAGACCTATCTCACTTTGGATGGTAACGACTGGCAGGGCACTTTGTATTTTACTTCCCCCACGAAAGAAGTGAGTTCCGAGTTCCCCAAGAAGGTGCTGCTGTGCCTGACAATCAGCCAGAAGAGGACGTCAAATCCGCTTTTCTTTTGCTCCGGCCTGGTCATGAACGGGGAAATTTATAGCTCAAAATGCCTGCCGGAAGTTGCGGTGTTTTGGCAGGATCTGGCGTCGGCCCATTACTCGAAGCGATCCTTGGAGAAGATATGGCGGCTGAATATCGATGTTGTACCCAACTCGGCGAACTCGCCCAACGTCTCCCAGCTGCGTCCCATCGGGAATTTCTGGGCGAACCAGAAGCGTAAGATCTACTCCAACAATTTGTTGCGAAACTGACTGTGGAGGAATTGATCAATAAAACGAAGAAAGAACTCAGAAACATGCCTACACGCATGTTTTCGTCCGCCATGGTGAATGTTTTGATTTTGTTTTGCAAGTAAGCTTTAATAATTACCTTCCATGGGAAATTTATCAAAAGCAATAATCTGTCTTAGCTTTTTTTATCACCATATTTTTTTAAGTCCAGTTTTTTTTAATGCAAACGTTACCTTTGCTTATCTTGACAGATACGCGTATTTAGTCTACAATAGGCAGACTTCTTCAGAGTCGTCTACTAATAACTCGACTTTTTTTAAATCCAATTCATAATTCGATAGGGTCACTGCACTCAGATTAATCTCATGTTCATCCTACGCTGATTCGAGACATGCACACTTAGAAATTATGAATTTTACACGAGACCTAATCCATGATTGTAAATAGTCGGGGAACGTAAAGTCGGGGAACGTAATAGTCGGGGAACGTAAAGAAAGATTTCGTGTAAAATCATGTCTCCTGAAATTGACACATACGCAATTCGATAAAATATGTGTTCGGTTGAATTTATTTTCTCATCTCTTTCAACACATTCTTATGTGCTAAAAGACGCTTGCATGTGTCTGTCTCAGGGACAGAAATTTACACGACATTTTGGTAGTGTGTGGGAGAGTAAATTGGTTGTGTTCTTAACGTAATAATACGTTAATAACAAAAACGAACATCACCAATTATTCCACTATCGCGTCAATCCTTTCACTTCGAATATAATAAATTTTGTAGCGTAAGATATATATATAGAAACATCATCTCTTTATTGTATGTTGTCATGCAGTATGATCCACTGAATTTTCCAAAAAAATCACCTCAACTTCAGTAAATTTGTTCGTGGCTTACGAATGGCTGGGATTTAATATGTATATTTTTTAAATTGGTTTGCGGATTCATGTTAAAAATTAATTATTTGTTTCAGCTTATGTATAGTTACGTTGACAATTAATAAATTTAAAAGACATACCTACAAAAATTGAAAAACTTTTTCCGGGTTCTTTTAGCTTTAGTCCTTTTGATTTAATCCATCATTGTGCCTCCTATTTATAAAACAATATCAAAATATATGTTGTATACCGAAAATAAAACAACTCACCTGCAATAATTACCATGCTTAGCTCTGCTTAGCTAAGCTGGGCTGTCTTCACGTATCAATGGTGCGTGATGGATCAGAATCAGTGAAATTGCACAATGATTCAATTGATTGGCACAGCCGATGATCGCAGCAAAGTCTTTTTTCGTAAACTTTCAATTTTTCCATCCGCACTCTACAAACCAGCTCACTACTGTCACTCAACCGATGACTATGCGAGATCTGGTCGACCACGTTCGGCAAGGACGCCACGAGCCATCAAGAGACTCACGTCGAAAATCTTAAACTTTCGTTTCTACCGGCACTGTCAATAAGGATGTGTACGAGAAAGAATGTCTGCAAAAGTGGTTGCTACCGTTTATCAGAAGCCACGACTCTTCAACTCTGGTTTGGCCTCTTTTCACAACGTGAAATCCGTCCTGGAATGGTATAACGTACAAGGTGCCAAATACGTACCAAACACAGGAAATCCACCAAACTGTCCAGAACTTCGCCCAATAGAGGCGTACTGGGCTCTAGTTAAGCGGAAACTCTTCGAAACTAAGAAGAACGCTAATGGTACCGATGATTTCAAAAGAAGATGGAGAATCGTCACGGCGGGCGTATTTGAGGATAGCTTACCGAACCTGATGGTGGGTATACCACGGAAAGTTCGAGAAGCCCGCGTTAATCCACCGATGGTGAGACTGAACCCTTTTTACACTTCACCAGAATTACGAACTCAAATGTGGCCAGTATGGTACATATTTTCATCAGAAATTCCAAGAAGATCCAGGAATATTCAAACATTTAGTTTATAAAATGAACTATTTTTCAAACCTGAACATATTGTTTATCGAAGTGATTAAAATATTGACATTAAAAGTGTTTAACGACCTACTATATAAAAGAATAACATACACAAATATTAGAATTTCTTATGTTTAGTCCACAGAATGAATTCTTAGACAATCGTAAGCATCAATTTTGATTATCAATACGGAATCAAGATGCTTAAAAAGTACATGTTCGTCAAAATTGTGCAGTTATAGTAAATGGAAACTTTGTGTAATTTTCGAATATACTTGTTGCAATTCAAAAACCACTCGAGCCAATCGATCCTGCTTTAATTGAAGCAGTTGAAATCGCTGATGAAGTAACTTCATTGTGTGTCGTAGTTGTCCAAGTAACTCGTGTTTTACCCGTGTTAAATTTGTTTTATTTTGTCGTGTTTAGTGGCGCTTAATTTATTATTGTATCATCCGTTCCTACAAAACAAATTTTGTTTGTCTGGTGCCAATTCACGTATTTAATTCGGGTTTTAATTTGCATGTGTTGTGTCATTTGCTGCGTCATCGCATTTTGATCGCTCCGCAACCCATTGTCTGCTGGCCAATAGCAAGCCTATTGTCGTTCACATTGAGCCAAATCCGTCCCCGTTGTGCTGTTTCTTGCGTTACTGCGGTGTGTGCATACCCAAAGGCGATTTCCCGAAACAACGTGTGTGACGATGAACGGAGAAAAAAATTGCGCCAAGTGCTGCGAAGCGATTGCTGGCATTGAATTCGTTTCTTGCCGCGAATATTGTGGTTGCATGTTTCACATGACATGCGCGAATGTGTCTCGGGCTCTTTTGGGATATTTTTCGCCTCACCGCAAGAATTTGTTCTGGATGTGTGACAAATGTGCAGAGCTGTTCGGAAATTCACATCTCCGTGCGATTACAAAAGTGGCCGACGAAAAATCACCGCTATTGTCTCTCACAGAGGCTATAAGCAATCTGCACACCGAAATAAAGCAGTTGTCGCAAAAGCCCGTGCCTTGTATTCAGTCACCATCGATTAAAAACTGGCCCCAGATCGGTCCTATCCGAGCTGCCAAACGACTTCGTGGACCTGATTTGGCACATAAAGTAACCGAATGCCAATCTGGTTTGAAGCAGCTACACCCAAAAATTGAAATTGTAGCAAAAAATGCAAAATTGCAATTTTGCAGTTTTTGCAATCATATCTTGAGAAATCCGCATGATTCTGAAAAGGCAAATTTGCCCATCATGTTCCACAAAGCTTTTTATGGTATAAACAAAGCCATGCAGGTGTGTGCAAGTGGTTATCGCTGTGTGCCTAGTGCCTCGACAATCGCAGCAACCGTTGGGTTTTTGCTCAACCGTCAACAACTTCTCAATATGGGTGAGACAATGGCACAGAACGCCGCTACGCCGTATGCCTCTGTTGCTATTCCGCTGTCAAGTGTTCTATTTTTATCTGCACTCGTCATCACACTCCTATCGCCCTCTCGTCAAGTCACCATGCGGTTTATGAAATAAACGAAGCCATGTAAGTGTGTGCGACCGAAATTTGCTTCATTGTTGTAACGTTGAGTGCCTCAAAAACCGAAGAAACTGTAGGACTTTTATTCCATTCACCTCAACTTGTTGGGGTGACTGGATGGTTACAATGAAGAGCCGTCATGCTGACGGTCGCGGTTCGACTCTCGGTAGCGGATGGAAATCTTTTTTTGTGCGCCATTGAATTTACTACTACTAATCAACTAGTACAACATCACGCACACATTGAATTTTTCTAATCGAATTGATGTGTTGCTTTTTTGCCCACGACCAATGTTGCTTTCTTTCTCCAAGTTGCGATCCATTACGAGAAATGAAACCAAATCATGCGAAATTGCATTACAATCCTGCTTTTTTATTTTGGGTGTAGACAGCAGTGTGAAGTCTGTTCCAGTCTGCGCAAAGCCAGTGAACAAATTTTGGCTCTACCTGTCTCGCATACGGCCGGATGTTACAAATGAGGTAGTTTTGGCAATGGTGAGAGCAAACCTTGACACTACCCAGGATCCGGAGGTTGTCAAACTGGTTGCCAAAGGAACTGACACCAGCAGCATGACCTTTGTTTCATTCAAAGTCGGACTGGATCCATCACTGAAGACAACGCACTGTCCATCGACGTGGCCGGAAGGAATCATGTTCCGTGAATTTGAGGACAACTCTGCCCAAAATTTTCGGAAACCGTCAGCAGTTTATTTGACGCCAACATCCAGGACACCGCCTTCAGTGAGCATGAAGCAATAAACTACAGTACATCACACGTTTGTAGACCGGGACGCACCGAACATAGCACTGTGGAAGCTCTCAACCCCCCACCGTAGTCGAGTCATTCCAGCCAGCGACCAGCAGCCGTCCCAACCCTACGTGTGGGAGTGGGGAAAGAGTCTTCCAAAACGTAAACACAGGCAAGTACGAATTCACTAATTGGCCGCCAAGACCTGATTCGCCTTCCGTTTCCAGCATTACCTCATTGATTCCTGACGTATCTCAGCAACCACAGCTTGACAGAAGAACACCGGGACGCACCGAACACAGCACTATGGAAGCCCTCAACCCCCCACCGTAGTCGAGTCATTCCAGCCAGCGACCAACAGCCGTCCCGACCCTACGTGTGGGTGTGGGGAAAGGGTCTTCCAAACCGTGAACACAGGCAAGTACGAATGTGCTATTTGTCCGCCAAGACCTGATTCGCCCACCGTTTCCAGAAATTTTCCACTGATTCCTGACGCACCTCAACAATCACAGATTGAGAGAAGAACACTTGGACGCACCAAACATAGTAGTTTATGGGTTTACTACCAAAACGTCCGTGGGCTGCGGACCAAGATCGACGAGTTTTACTGCAATACCATGGATTGCAATTTTGACGTTATCGTTTTAATTGAGACGGGGCTCGACGACGCAATCAATTCAACGCAGCTTTTTGGGAACAATTTTAATGTATACCGATGTGACCGAAGCCAAATGAACAGCAGTAAATGTCGTTTCGGAGGGGTTCTTATTGCTGTGCATCATCGGTTTATCAGTAGCAGTGTTGAAGTGTCCAGCGGAGAAACGTTAGAACAGGTATGTGTATCGATGAAGATTGGTTCCAAACGACTTTTGCTTTGTGCCATTTATGTTCCTCCAAACAAAAGTAAGGATCTCAGTATACTGACCGGGCATATTGATTCGATCCATGAGCTTGTCAACAGAGGCTCTGACAACGATTGTCTACTGGTATGCGGTGACTATAATCAACCTGGAGTGACCTGGAATTTTTCTGATGGCCAGATTCAACCCGTGAACTCTATATCTTCATCGAGGGCTAGCACGATCTTGATTGACGGTATGGATTTCTTCAACATGCATCAAAGAAATCTCGTGCACAACCACCTAGGACGCATTCTCGATTTGTTCTTTTGCCCAATGGATCTTCCTGTTGAAATCTCGAGTTCTGTTTCACCACTATTACCGATTGACCTTCATCACCCGCCACTGGTTGTCTGTGTACCATCTTTAGTTGATGACGATGTACCATCGCATGGTGTGAATAAGAATGTTGTGCGGGCGTTAGACTATAACAAAATTGACTTCGATGCTCTTTGGGATTTTCTTTCTGTCATTGACTGGGATGCTCTTTTTGCTGGACTAAATGCTGATGAAATGGCTGAAATGCTGTGCGCTGTACTAAATGATTGGATAGACGCGAATGTTCCTTATCGTCGTCCCGCTGTTTCTCCTCCATGGAGCTCTGCTTTGCTACGAAAACTAAAACGAACACGAAATGCTTCACAACGTAAACTCCGGCGATACCGTTCCCTGGCAAATAAGCGTAGTTTTCACTTGGCATGTAATGAGTACCGTAAACTTAACTCGTCACTCTACAAATCTTACGTTTTACGGGTACAAACTCACTTAAGGCGAAACCCCAAGAGTTTTTGGAGTTATGTAAATTCAAAGAGGAAAAATACTACTATGCCAGCTAGCGTGTTTTTGAATGATGTTGAAACGTCTATAAGTAAGGAAAAATGTGAAATTTTTGCTACTCATTTTTCGTCAGTGTTTGCTGCGGAAAGTATTAACCCGAGTGAACTTAACTCCGCTGTTTTGGACGTTCCATTGAACCTTGTAGACGTGGATATTTTTGAGATAACGCCCTTGATGGTAAATAATGCCATCAAGAAAATAAAATGTACATTCTCGCCTGGACCAGATGGTATTCCGTCTTCAGTGTATTGTCGCACTAATGGAGCTCTTGTCGAGCCGCTCTGCAGGATCTTCAACAAATCTTTTGCCGAATCGAAATTTCCCGCAGTCTGGAAGGAGTCTTTGATGGTTCCGGTACACAAGAAAGGAGACAAACGTGACGTCAAAAACTACCGGGGAATCACTAATCTGTCAGCTGCCTCTAAATTGTTTGAGATTATAGTGAGTGGTTTAATTCTCGAGCGCACCAAATGCTACATCTCTGGCGATCAACATGGTTTCATGCCTGGACGTTCGGTTACCACCAATCTCTTAGATTTTACCACGACCTGTTTTGATCAATTGGAGAAAGGGGCACAAGTAGACGTCGTCTATACTGATCTAAAAGCAGCGTTTGATACAATCAACCATGAAATTCTGCTGGCGAAGCTTTCAAAACTCGGCACATCGGAAAGATTGACATCATGGCTGTGCTCGTATTTAACAGACAGGGCTCTGCGAGTAAAACTTGATACAAGCACTTCCTGTTTCTTTACGAACTCGTCAGGTGTTCCACAGGGTAGCAACCTTGGACCGCTGCTGTTTGTTTTATACTTCAACGACGTATTGCTTCTACTAGGAGATGGCTGCAGGCTTGCGTATGCTGATGATCTAAAGCTGTTTTTTGTAGTACGGACTGCCGAGGATTGTACTCGTCTTCAATCATTATTGGATCGATTCACTGATTGGTGCCGTCGGAATAAACTTATGATCAGCATTCCAAAGTGTATGGTAATGTCGTATTACCGCATCAAGCAGCCGATTGTTTTCGACTATACCATCAATGGCGTCGTTCTACATAGAACCGACCAGTTCAGCGATTTAGGTGTTCTACTGGATCATAAATTATCGTTTAACCTCCACCGCTCTGCTGTGATTTCTAAGGCTAATCGCCAGCTAGGGTTTGTGTCAAAAATCTCAAGAGACTTCACTGACCCGTACTGCCTGAAAGCTCTCTATTGTTCACTGGTACGACCGATCCTAGAAAATGCCGCCTTGGTCTGGCTTCCTTATCAATTGACTTGGAGCTTGAGGATAGAAACAATACAGCGCAGGTTTATCCGGATGGCATTGCGTAATCTACCATGGCGTGATCCGCAAAATCTCCCGCCGTATTCAGATCGCTGCAATCTGCTGCAATTGCATACTTTGGAACGTCGACGGAAAAATCAACAAGCGGTTTTTGTTGCTAAACTTTTGAATGGAGAGGTCGACTGCTCGAGGCTTCTCTCTCAACTGAACATCCGAGTTCCTCCGAGAGCATTACGGAGTGGTACTCTTCTCCAACCCCGATTCCATCGAACAGCGTTTGGAAACAACGAACCTCTAACAGCTATGATGCGAGCGTTTACGACTTTCGAAGAATTGTTTGAATTTTGCGAATCTTCAGCTCACTTTTTGGCTCGTGTTTGTAATGCCCGTTTTATTTAGTTTTAAGTTTGTGTCATGTAGACAATAAGTCCGATGAACTAAATTGATTAAATAAATAAATAAATAAATTCTATAGAGTCGTTTAGTGTGGCTAGTCTGCTGTATGTGCTATACAATGCCCCAGATTCGACACAATAGAATGCAAGCGGCATCGATGGGTGTGAGTGGTACCGCAGGTGGTACTGTTTGGTCTTGAACTGCAACGAGTATATTTTCATCTCACAATTCGTTGCTCTCGTTCTCTCAGGTATTGTTTTGGTCATATCTCCATGAAGGATTATCCAATCATAATGAAAGTTTGACTAGTTATTTGGAGATTTCATTGCTTTAATTTGGCACCAACAAAACTAAAATCGGTACACAAATAGCTCAGTATGTAATCGGAGACTAAACTGATTGATTACTATTATAATAGGAGCGTCAAGTACGTTTCTAGTTCATATCTTCGTAACGAAATGTCAGAATGAAAAAAAATCAATAGCGTTCTATGGGAATGTTGTAGCTTCCATTTGCCGTCAACAGGACTGAAATCGGTTCACAGATGGCTGAGAAACCGATGCTGACATTATTTGTAACACACACACACATACACACACACGCATACACACACACACATACATACACAGACATATGTGCTCAGTTCGTCGAGCTGAGTCGAATGGTATATGACACGCGGCCCTGTGGGCCTCGGAAGTCGAGTTTTCAAGCGTTCTTAATACCCCTTCTATTGATGTAACAAGGGTAAAAAGGGTTAACATCCTTATCAACTATTTTTAATGTAGATATAACACTGTTACTGTGGAAATAAACAATCGGGTTTGTTGAGTTATGTGTTATTTTTTTGCGTCTGAAATTTAACTTTGACAGGCTTCAACTAGATAATAACCAAAAGGTAAGTATTATTGGAATGTATGCATTATTTTTGCCAGTACTTAAGGATTTTTAAATGCTGTCATTTTCAATATGTCAATATATTCTGTCAAAAATATTTCATTCTTTTGAATGAACTTTCTTTTTTGTCAAATTACTGCTGGTATAAGTAAAAATATTTTTAATAAATTGTCAAATGAATCGAACTACAAACAATTCAAATTACAGTGCAAACTATCACTCAACGAACGTAGTATTGACAGTTGGAGAACTAAAGTAAGAAAATGTGAATGAAATTCAAAAATTAAAAGATAAAACCAAAACACAATAATATATTTTATTTCTTTATTTCGAAAAGATTTATTTTAAAATTAGATCTGCTCCTGATCAACAGGAAGTGATGTTTCCGCACATAACTTGCATTTAATAGGTAAAAATTTGATTAGTTTATACCGATTGAAGAAGTGTTCTATTCGAATCATGAGAAATATTACAATTTCGACATCCGTTTCTCCAAAAACAAGTTGTCAGTATTGTTCTCTCCATGATACGAAATATTGGGGATAAGATTATGCTTTCGGTGTTTCGGTGACACTTCTTAGATGACCTGTCTATGTCTTCTAAAGAAAATTCCTTCTATTCTAAAGAAAATATCTGATTAATATCCACTATCCCTAGTGTATTGTTAATTTTTGAGCGCCAAGAGAGTGTTAGGAATATGGTGTTGTAACATGTTACAAGGCTACCCTAATAACGTTTTGCTTATCAATAAATTTTTAAGCACCGTAGTCTGAACAAGATGCCTTACTGTTTGACTAATTATGGAAAATCAAAAATAAATAACGTTATGGCAACAGAAATACACAACAATATCAAAGCCATTTTATTGCATTCTCCATACCAAACATGACAGAACAACTTCGGATGAGTTTATTATTCTTTTGATCCTAATTTTCAAATCTAAACCTCTTTTTAACGAACTGTTTCAAAATTGATCTATGACATCCCAAAAAAAAGCAATTTCTTGAAGATTTTGACAAAATGTCCTTTCGACTAAATGTCTTACGCCCAAAAGTTACATATGTGATCAGACTTAATTTTCCGGATGACAAGTGGTTCCACAACGAAGGTTAGTTTGCACTTCACGGACTGTTGTAAAAGGATCTACATTTTTTTAAATCTTTTGCCACACGATTCTTCTAGAAAGCTTTATAACTTCTGCCAGCTCTCGTACAGATGCCGGTAGATTTTGCAGGTGAGTGTGCACAACAGACTGATGCAAATTTTGAAATTTGCGTGGCCGTAAATTGCGCCATAAACATCCAAAAAATTTAATTAATTAAGAGTGAAACTGGTCATACAGAACTAAACATACAGCTACAATGTCACACTTCATAATATAGTGCTGACTACTTGATTATGCCAAAAAATTAACAATCTCTGAAAAAAACACCGTTTGACGGTTTTGGAAAAGGCTGGTAGATAGTTAACGAAAAGTTTTCTTTCTATATACACAGAAAAAATTATGAATTTTAACAGACGCGTAAAATTTCACCTTGTTTAACTCAGGCCAAAGGAGGCAAAACAATGAAATTGTTTGCATGTTCATGCGCCATACAACATTGTTTGCAATCTTTCATACTACGAGACTAGGTTCGGGCGTTATCTGGCTTCAATTTACATGAAA